>CM038795.1:29106786-29290287 GCA_021764765.1 Vicia sativa | reverse complement strand
GTTTAATTTCATAAGTGGAAGAACATTCAAAAAGAGTTAACAAAGCCATAATCAAATCTTTTTCATTTGTATTTTACAATGGATTTTTTCTTTGAAGTAATGTTTGATTTTAGATTCAATTTCTAAAAGAAATTATCAAGTTTAAGTGCACGGAGCCAAATTTGTATTTGAATTTGATTCAATTCCTTTTAAGATTCAAGTCTTGAAACTAGTACATGACTTCAATTGCATATGTGAAGCAATTCAAATGCAAATAAGTTCTAAGGGAATGGAAGATGTTGTAATAGTACTACAAGCCCAATGATATTGTTCAGATCAAATTACATTTTTGAGCTATATTAAAAGAAAGGATGAATACGCACAAATAATTCAATGTATCCTCAAGTTCCATTTGGATTAATTGGTCTCATTACAACAAGTCGATTTTTAAAACAAAAGAAAGAAGCTTTTAAGTATTAAGGAAGCTCTGGCCTAATACAAAAATACAAGATAATCAAAATTCTTTCCATTTGCTAAGGATGCCACGGTTTTGCTTCTTGTTTGCATGATTAATGTATCCGCTCTCACTCACCCTTGCCCATTCTTCCTCCATTATGGCGTAGAAAGGCAATGAGGATCGCATCATGATGGCAAACTCGTGGAAGTCTTAGCATTATATCACCCAAAGAATTGCATGGTGGTGATGTACCTAAAGTGTGACTCAAGAAGATAAAATTCAGTTTAGCATTGTTTCAAGCTTCATTACACACTTTGAGGCAAGAATCCAAGGGATAAGTTTGAATGCGATTGTTAGCATCACAGACAGTAATACATTATGATTAAAGCAAAAGTCCAAGGCATTGAGGAAATTTGAATTGTTCATTATTATAATGAAAGCGGACTTCGCTATCTTTTTGCATTTTTGTAGTGGATGATTCATTTGGTCATAGCTCGAATTCGTGGTGCGATATCATCCCACAAGATACCATATACTGCATGTTAGAGATAAGCACGAGTACAAGTTAGATATGAAGTTCGTAGTTCCGCAAGATAACCAAATGACATTTCATCAAATAAAAGGTTCTCATTGAGAATAGTTGCAAACTGATGGCAAGCAATGCTAGCGCTCACTCTAATTCCACAACCATATTCGTGAATCATTCATTCCATGAGGAGGATGTTGATATGTCTTTTGAAGCATGTTGCTACACGTATTACTTCGGAAAAATGATGGTGATTCTTGAGACTTGTAGTAGCTGCTAGTGTTCTATCACATATATTGAAGGACAATCTCCCATGCAAGGAAAGGGTTTGCAAATTGAAATTGAGGCACCCATGCAATTAGAGCCCAACCTCTAATGCATCGAATGGTGAAATATTTAGCCTTGCCTCTTCAATGAAATCAAGATGGAAAGTCTAATAATACATCGAAATTCATATGATCAGTCGTTATTTTGAAATTACCGTTACCGGCTAGATTGCCAATGCGTGCAACGCCTAAATGCCTGGCCCCACCTTACCTATCTTCTTGAGCTAGTATCAACCGTAAATAAAGCTGTGTATAAGGATTTGCAGGTTGTTGGGTGAATGTATGATCTATAACAATTCCAATCGATAGTGGAAAGATGCATTGCAATTTTTGCTTGTAAGTTAAAATAGGGCTTAGTTCACTCTTAAAGACGCATAAGAGTTTTGTTTTCGCTAACGCGGAGTCATCACTCACATACGTATCATTCTCTAGATCTTCAATGGCTAGACGGATATATTCAAGACGAGAATGATTCGTCGAAAAGAAATACTGGATCCGATTCTTGCTTCAATCTTGGATTCTTTGTGAGTTTTGTCAAAAAGCAATGAAAGTGTAGTTAAATGAAGTTGGTGAAATTAGCATGATGAGGTGATGGAAGTCTTGTTCAAGATTCCGTTCTTCTAGTTCTAATGATACAGATATGCTGGGAGTTCTTTTCTAGTCATGCGGAGTCCGAATAATCTTCGATTATCCTTCCATTGTCTCATTGGAAGGAGATGATTATGTTAATGTCAATCAAAGTGATGCATCTTTACCGGACACTCGATTTTACCGAATCTCCGTAATTCAAATACTCATAATCGTTAATAGCATATCACCAAAGATAAAATAATTCAAACAGGCACACAAGATTTCAAATTTTAAGTATAAGTCTTGTTTTTTAGAAGCTTCAAACGCAAGAAAGCAATACATTCTTTTTAATAAATGTAATATGTTGGCTTGTGTTTCTACACATAAATGTGCAAGTTGTGGGGCCCACCTTAATGTATTTTTACCACGTAGTAAAGCTCGGTTTCCACTTGCACCTTTGTTTTATCCTATGGATGTACTACTACACTTCACAAAATAATATGCTAGCATTTTACCCAAATTTTTTATCATACATCAAACTTTTGAGAAAGAAACAAATAGTACATGTTGTTTTTGAATATTGCCCATAATCATAAAGACTAAGGTGCTCTCCTCCACTTAACTAATTCCAAGCCTAGTCATCTATCCTAACCTAAATCCAAGCCACCTTTCTAACCTCATTCCAAACCTCTCACCTGGACCTACACTCTATATAAACCACCATGTTCCCTCTCATTTAGCCTAAGGAAACTCGCTAAAATCCTCTCCAAACACTTCCTCAAAAGCTCTCAACTTTCAGCCTGTAGAAACGAGGAAAGAACTTACCGTAACCAGAACTAGCAGCCACAACTCACTCAAAAATATAGTTGCCACTTTCTTCTTCGTATTTTAACTTTGAGTTTCAACACATCTTTATGTATGCTTCACCTTTTATGTTGCCTCGCACTGCATTTCATGAATAAATATGGATTCCACTAAAACATGATTAAATGTGAAATGCTTTTGTTTGAAATTTTCTTCAGACACCGATGCATTTTTCTCGCGTTTGAGTGTCTTAGATTCAAGATGTGTATAATATCATGACAAGCTCAAAGGAGGAACTAACTCTTGGTTAGTATCCCATAGTCGAGGTATTTTTGCTTCTGTATACCCCTGCATTATCTCATTAAAAAAAGAAGCATAACTTATACCAGAATACAAATTAAGTGAAGTGATGAATGTTTTCAGTTTTTCATGTTACCTGATGTAGTTCAGTTAGTTTGAACGCCTTGTATCCGAATCCAAGAATATCGATGACAAGCTCAAGGAGAAACTATCTTTGACTAGAATCTCACAGAATAGGATGTTATGCCACCAGGATACCGTGATACCATTTTAAATAAGTACACATGAATTTCAAAGAAAGTAAGTTAACTATGAGATGAAGGTTTGAAATTCTTATGTTACCTGGCGCATTTATCCCCTTTTCTGCTACATAAGAGCTTTTCCTTCTCAAGCTTATGGAACGCTGATGAAAGCTCAAGAGAAAACTAATCTCGATTGGTACTCCATAGAAATGGAGGAATATATATCATTCTGTTTCTCATTTTCGTGGCTTTCCTTGCAAAAGAGTAAGGAATGTTACTACTCGAACATTGAAACTTGATCGCACTTTATCGTTTATTAATCGAGACGCAAGTATAAATTCTATCGCGTAGTTTAAAAGATATCAACCAAAGGGACTATAAATCGAACTAACGTAATCTAAACTTTGTGTAAAGCTATAGCTATCGAATAAATAAATTGGGGAATTTTTGGGCAATAAAACTTAATTTTAATTAAAATAATAATAAGTGTATATCGGTATGTATTTCGTTAATCCTAAAGAACTGCCTAACGGCTTATTTTCTTTAAAATGATAATAATTTTTTTCAAAAAAGTATTTATTTAAAAACCTATTCTCAAACCGTCAAGGAGATTATAATTTTAAACTCTAATGCGTTATCCTCATCGATTTTAAAATTACTTTTTGAAAATAAATAAATTTTAATTGGTTTTAAATGTCACGCGTTTTAAAAACAATACCTAGTATCTACTATCGATTCTAAACTCAAACTGTCATTCTTGGTTTCTAATCTTAGTCAGTTTATTTACCTCAAACTTTCGCTTCGTTGGTTTCTAAACCTTTTTAACAAAATAAATTAGATAACTAAATCAAAAAGTGTTTATTTTATAAAATATAATCAATTCCTTTTGACTTTCAAATTAACTCATTACATCGATATTTAAATAATTTAGCCGTATATATTCATAAAACAAACATGAATAAATTAAAGGTTTTAACATTCATTAATAAATTCATGGCAAACAAATATATCTCATGCAAAGAATTAATTAAATAAATAAAGCGATGTAAATAGAAACTCGAATTAAATAAATGCCGAAAGAAATTGAACTGGAGGTAACCTGCACAACGCCTCGGTTCTTCAACAGAATGTAAATAATGCGGGAAAAATAACTTCTCAATTCAATTACAATGGAAAATAAATGCCGGAAAATAAACTTTGAAACTGGGAAAATAAAGCTGAGAATCGGTGTCTGAATTATGAACTGGAGAGGTCCTTTTATAGTGGTAGGAAGTAACCACTTGTTCCTAAATTCTCGTAGCATTTTCTCCTCAAAATACTCGTCCTAATCGCCTAAGTCGTCCGAAAAAGCCTCCTCTTTCCTCCACGGAGACGGGCGCCCACGCAATCGCTAGGTCGACTCGCTTTGAGGCTACTGCCCACTAAGGAGAGAGACCGAGGCGGGCGCCTCATTGAGAGGAGGTAGTGAGACGCGTTTTGGCTTTCGGGTGGTTGCTTTGGGCGTTTTGCTTGGGTGGTGGCGGCGGCTGAGGTATCCTTGATCCGTTTGCTTCACCCTTTTCTCTTCATTTAATTAAATAATTTTCTTCACTTTTTTACGTTTTATTTAAAATATATTAATAAAATACGCGAATATGGAAAATGAAATATTAAATGAAAACTAAATAAATATACATATATATCGGTTATAAAACCTCAAAGATTGAAAGTTGAGAAAATGTTAATCTTTGATTGAACACGCGAATGACCAAAATGACCATGTTGCTTTGTTGAGTCGCGCGTGGTGGGAGATCTGTGTTGGATGTCAATTAATTTTGTTTTAAAGCGAAAATGTTTGATGGTTGTGTGAAGATGAAAGTTTTGATCGGAAGTTTGGGAAATAATGGAGGTTTTAGAGATTGGCGTGTAATGAAATCGGTGAAGGTGGTGGTTCATGAACACTGGGAATCGGGCCATTGTTTATCTTTTCGCTTTCTCCGGGTGGGAAGAGGGACAAAGTCTTTCTGGGAAATTAGGTTACGAATTTTAACTTGTGGGGCTTGGACGGTTGAACGGGCGGGCTTATTTGGTTTACATGTTTTTATTATTTCTTATTTTATTTTTTCCTTTTATATATAAATTTTATTCACTCATTTCTTTATTTATTTTCCTTTTACCCTTTCTTTAAAAAAAAAAAAAGATTTTCAATCAATTTTAATTGATTTAATTTTATTCACTAAAACATGATATAAATTTTATTAACTTATTTTTTTGCTTTTCTAATAAATTTTTTTGGATTTTTATTTTTATGTTGGGCTTGGTGGTGCTTTTCCATTTTACGTGTTAGTTCTAAAGCGGCATTAAAATTAAATTTTCCCCTTCCAACGTCGAGTTCCTTTTCAAAATATTTTTCTAAATGAATATTTTCCTTTTTTCCCGGCGTGGTGATGGCTGACCGTGGTGGTGTTTTGTCTGATTAATTAACGTGGAACCATGTTTCACCTCACTTTTCTTAATAAAACTTTAGGGTGAAAAAGATGATTCGGATGTTTTTCCTTACGGTATCTGCGGCGGCGGTGGTTTGGCATGCAAACAAAATGTCATTCAAACCCTTTTATTTTCATATGCATCGTTAAATTTTTTCGATAAAGAGTGGGGCAATCGGGGCTTCAAATAAAGAGGACTTTTTTTTCGAACAAACAAAACAAGTCCTAGTTCAAGGTATTTGAAATGTCTGCGCACGATTTTCTTATAAAATCAACACAAATTAACCAATTTTTAAGAGGAACTACGTAGTTTTGACTTTCCCATTGCTGAGGAATATGTAGGGCATGTTAAAATGCAAACTAAATAATAATAAACAAATCATTTTTTTTTTTATTATAACGAAATTAGCGGAATAAGCATACAGAACTAAATCCGTCCCATCGTAGTATGATGGATGTAAGGGTGCTAATACCTCTTTTATATAATGGATTTTTCATTTATTTGGTTACCGCTTTTATTTTGTGGGTTTTATCTATATTTTTTGCTCAGAACTAATTGGGAAGCGATTTCATTGTTTTTGAAAATTCATTTAAATGATTTTTGAAAATCGGGTTACCGGGTAGCGGAGTTATAGGCTACAACACCAATTTTTCGGGCGATGGTAGGGTTTTAGTACGGGCTGATTATTTTGGCATTTTTTTTGGCGGCTATTTAAAACACCATATCTCATACAAAGATGTTTTACTGTGTTTAGTTGCTTTCTCATCGATGCGGCATGCTTGCAATGCCTTAATCATGTTTTTGGCTGGCATTGCTGGCTACCTCGCAATGTGGGGACATCTCCTCTGATAAGAATGAGGTACCCTCCTCATGTGGCCTCGGGCGGGTGGTAGAGGCATGGTAATTGGTGTATTTATTTCCGCCTAAGCTAACCACTGGGCCATTGTTTAGGTTGAAGTCACACACAGTATGGTGGTGTTATAAGCGGCTACGGCCTGGCTTATTCTGACCGGTGGGTGGATATGGCGGTCAGATGGAGTAGTTTTCGGCGATGGAAGAAAACCTTATTTCGTTTTATATTAACTGGAAGATCGCACACGGTATGGCAGGGGAAGTGGTATTTGTTAACTTTGTCCACCACCACGGCGTTGTCAATTTTTAGGTAAACCCCTTAAAGTCCATTGAAATATAACGTAAATGGATGGGATTGTAATCACCCGGTGTTGTGTTGGTATTTTTTGTTTTGGTGGCGGTTCTCTTTTTATGACTGCTGATTCTCTTTGGTCTCGGGCGATTAATGAAGCGGGTGATATTTTGTAGTTTCGTATGGTAGGTTCTGGGTCTATAAATTTTTGCGATGGTAATACCACCCGGATTGGAATTTTTCTGGCTAGTGGTTTTGCTAGTAACCCCTTGTATAATGTTTACTTCGATTTTTCTGGCCTTAAGCTTGCATTGCACAATAGTGATGTGGCATGTGACATTCGACAAGGAATCGAGAACATTGTTTTCCTTCCTGTGTTTATACTTCACCTCAAAATCAAAGCCTAACAATTTAGCTTTTTTATATTTTTGAAATAACTTTTTTTGGTTTGGACAAAGTGTTTTGTGTGAGATAGGTTTTACTGGATTGCATTACCATAGCATTACCTTTTTCATAGATGATTTTTTGATGTGGTTGTTTTATAAGTTTTGCTTTGTAACAAATGCTTTTCCTCGATAAGGACAAACCCCACCTCGGCTCGATGCATCACTTACCACAAATCCTTCTCATGGCATGGGTAATGAATAGTGGTTCATAGCAATCTTTAGTTTAAAGCTCATTGCGCAGCCTCTCCCATTTGAATGTTTTCTTTGAGAAGCTGTGGTTAGGGCCAAGCAATTTTTCCATAGTTTTCACAAACTTCCTGTAGTATCCCGTGAGGCCTAGAAACTCTTTCTCCTTTCACATTGGTTGGTTTTGAGCATATCCTACCTTCTTAGGGTCTGGACACCCTGTGAAGAAATGATATGCCCTAGGTATTCTTACTTTCTCAAAGGAGCACTTCTTCCTATTAGCATATAATTGTTTTCCTTCAAAGACTAGAGCATCAGAAGATGTTCCCGATGTTCTTCCCCTGCTCTACTATAGACGGGATGTCATCAAAAACACTAAGCAAAATTTTCTCGAGAAAAGGCCTCAAGATCTCATTCATCAAGGCTTGGAATGTAGGGGATTGATAACCCAAAAGGCATTACCAAATATTCATAATGTCCCTGTGGGTTCTAAAAGTCGCTTTTTCAATATCCTCCTTTTCATCCTAACTGTGATAACCGATTTTAAATCCATTTGGAAAAGATGAGCCCACCCAACTCATCCAAGCCTCAATCACCGGGTATAGGAACTTATTTGAATAGTTACTTGTTGAGGCCTTATAGTCAAGCGTAAAACCTCCATCCTCCATCTTTTTTCTTAACTAACAAGACAGGTGAAAAAGGACTAGTACTGTGTCTAATAATTCTTGCCCGCAACATCTCTTGTACTATCTTCTCTATCTCATTTTTCCAAAAATGGATATCTGTAAGCCTCATTTGGGATAGCCGCTTCACTCTTCAACCTAATGGCATGGTCATGTTCCTTATAGGAGGGAGCCCTGAGGTAAATTAAAACCACTTCAAACTCCTCTATTATCCGCCCCAATCAAAGACATTCTTCTCAGATCCGCTCTCTAGAGAGTGCACCATAAATCCTACACCAAAGATCATTTAGACTTCATCATCATAGATTTCATATGAACCTGTTGTTTACAAGCAGTCTCCTGGATGTAATACCTATTTCCTTCTCTTTTTCCACCTCAAACACAATTCTCCAAAGTTAGCTTCTATATTCCCCAAACTACCAATCCATTCCCGCAATCCATGTCGGGCCCTCCTAGATCCATCAAAAGAAGTGTTGTCAAACTCCCCTTTGCACTGAATTTCGATTCGACAAATCCCTCGATATTGCAATCTTTCTCCATTGCCTACTTCAATCACATAAGTGTGTCCTCCAAAGGTCAAACCCATTTGCTTGTTTGGCATCAATGGCGGCTGGTGGTTAGAATTACCACGTTCGTACTTTACATTAGCGGATTTTGTGATTTGTTGCTTTGTATTGTATTTATGAAGGTTTTTCTTCCATTTATTGCCAGCTTTTGCTTTTTTTTTACCGCTATTTTTTAATAAATGTGCTGAACTTATAAATGTGCTCCTATTCCATTTTTTTAAAACATAGGCCCTTTTTCAGTTTCCTCAATTAGGTTCAACCTCTTTCCTTCATTGCTTAAGCTCGCTTTTAATCTTCTTTTCCAAAATATTTATCTTTAATTTTTGTTTATCTCTCCAGAACCGCTTTTTTTGAATTATTATTCTTTTCTTTTTCAATGCCGTTCACGGGGAGAAAGTGGAGTTTAAGTCGCATCTCTTTCTTTTTGCGAAAGATCGAGTCCGCATAACTCGCCTCTCTTCTCAACGGCCACCAAAGATCTTAAACTTTCCATGTACTCCATCACCGTTTGTCTCAACTCAGCGGTCCCATCGTGTTGTAAAACCCGTTGAAACCTTTCTCATAACGACGACCTTGAATTCCCTACGCCCTCGGGTGCTCGCCTCCCACCACCGATACCAATTCGTAGCTTTATCTTCCATGGCTAGCACCACCGTGCCCAACTTGTCACGCACCGGCATCTCGCTCAAATGAAAATATCTTTCCACCCGAACAGCCATGCGTCCTTTGAAAATAGGGATTTCAACCTCCTCCGGCTCGTGAAACGTGATCCACCGCCATGGCGACGATTTTTGGTCCGGATTCGGCAAGGTGTGCTGACCACTTTCGTCTTCGTCGTCGGATCCTACCATATTCGGACCGTTTCATCTGAATCGGGCGGATCCATTCCACCGTGATCGCGGGCTTGTTGTTCCATCATTATCTCGAATTTGTTCTATCGTTCCTCAAAGTTGTTCATCCTTTGTTCCCGAATCAACTCTATTTTCCATGATACCTTTTAACTACCATCCAACGTTAAACGAAACCAAGGCTCTGAGCGGCCAAACTAGTCTAGACTAGGATGTAAGTTTGAGCTAAGAAAAGCGATTCATTAAGGAAAGGCCGAGTTCATATGGGATTCGGAAGTTCAACAAGTGCGAAAAAGAAAATGAAAGAAGAGGCGCTAGAGGCTAGACTCTCCTTAGGGAACAATCCACTAAACTATATCCTACAACTGCTAATCCAATCATTTATTCTCACGGTACGGTACCACCCACCCACCACTATTTCCCGCTGTTAGCGACAATGACTACTACTCTCTCCTTACTTTCTTACGCTTCCTAGTATAAACATTTCCAAATCTACCATTGTCATGATTCAAAAATATCTACAACATGCTTCCTCTTCTTCCTTGGTAACTCCCTCATATCGTGGAAAGCAAAGAAACAACCAACCATCTCAAGATCATCTTCAGAAGTTGAGTATTGATACTTTTCTACAACCACATGTGAGCTCTAATGATTGTTGTACATATTAAAAGAATTGGACATCACATGTACTAAGCAGCCAGTGCTATATTCTGACTCTCAAAGTGCAATTCATATTGCTTCAAACCATGTCTTTCATGAAAGAACAAAGCACTTAGAGATTGATTGTCATTTCGTACGAGAAAAGTTTCAGAAGAATGTTCTCAAACTACTGCCCATATCCACTTAAGAACAACTTGATGATTTCCTAACAAAAGCCTTAGCTCCACCAAAGTTCAATACTTTCATATTCAAGCTTGGAAGCATAGACATCTATCAAGGTAAAGCTTGTGGGAGGGTGTTAAATGATAGTGTGCTTTATGAAGAAAATGATAAGTTAGAAGAAGAAAACTGTGCATCACTTGGAAGCTTATATAACTGGATTGAGGACAAATATATTCGGTGCATTTGGATACGTTGTGTCATGAAAGAGATTGGGGGATGGGGTGGGTTGGGGGATGTTTCTAGGTTTAAAAAACTTAAGGGCGTTTAATCTGACACTCTTCAAAAAGAGAGAATGGATAATATGTACCGAAAAATAAAGTTTGTGGATCAAGGTATTACTGAGTAAATATAAGTCGAGTTTTTCTATATTTTGTTCTATCTGTCTTAACGGTCTATTTCCTTTTTTTTTCAAAGTATCGACATGTATAATATCTAATCTTGAATATTTTCTTTTTAATTTGTAAAGTGAAGAAATGGAGAACAAAGAAATAAATTGGGTGCATTGAGATAATGTGTATCATAACGCGTTTAATCAGCCACTCTTAGAAATGTGGAATGGAGAATACCGAGAAATAAAATTTGTAGGTGAAAGTCTAATTAAGTAAATAAGTTAAAATCAATGGTAGAGTGAATAAAGTTGAGAGAATATGTTTGCTTGGTGGTTGGATATAAAAAATTTAGAAATTGGGGTTTGAGGTTTTAAATTGCATTGGTTCTTCGAAAATCTGTACATGAAATTAGCTTATGAAGTTGAGATGCATTTCTGGTTGGATCCATTGCTAGAGAGCAAACCTTGAAGAGTAGGTATGCAGGCTTGTTTGATTTGGTTGAGAACAAATAAAATCTATTTATTGAAGTGTTGCATAGAGAAGAGGAGAACTGGAACATCAGGTTGAAAAGAAGCCTAATAGAGAGAATAGAAGGACTGTGCGTTTCTGTCGACTTGGTTGCATCTCAAACTCTTTGTTCGGTCAGCTTCATTTTGAAGAAATTGCTGTCTTTTAATTTCTTCTCAAGATTGGAGCTCCTGTGTGACTTGGTAGGAGATCCTAAGCTGTCTGGTCCTTTGTTTATGTTGCTCATTGCTGGCTGAATTTGTGTAATGCTGGTGTTTGTTTCTGGTAGTGATTGTTTTAGAGTCTTTGTATATCTGTAATGTCATGTAAAGGGGTGTTGTTGGAATGTAGGGTCTGGCTTATTATTTACTCAAGTACTTATGTTAGGTGGGAAGTCATAAGTCTGTCACTTGTAACACTTTGGCATACCTTATGCCTTTTATTTATTTAATTTTTTTGGCTTTTAAGAAAAAGTAAATGATTTATATTTTGTGACAGAATAAATCTATCTATCATATTGAAAAAAAAATATGAATGAAAACAAATAGTATTAAAACGGTCGGATGAAGCAGCACAGATAGAAACAGCCAGTTATTCCCAAGTGCCAACTTAGCATAACAAACCAAACTAACCAAACTCCCAAAGCATCTTATACTTTTCAGTTTCATCAGTTTTTTACGTTACATTTTCTTTCCCTATTCCTTTTTGTCATGGTAATTTAGTAAAATTCACTTTTTTAAAAATGAATAAGTACGATAGATTCAAATCCGCGCTCATGTATCTGATGTCTTTGCATATCTGTCAATTGAGTGTGCAGATTCAAACTCGCTCATAAATATGATATCTCTGCATACCTGTCAACTGATAGTATGAATTCAAATCCACACTCATGTATCTGTTGTCTCTGCACACCTGTCAACTAAGCTGGATTATCGAAACTTTCTCTATTTTTTTACTATGCTTATGACCGTTTTCCTCAAATTAAAGATCATATTAGTATTTGACAATAAAAAAAGAAGCAGGCCCATGGAATGAACCTTTGGATGATTGAAAGGAATACTGGGCGATAAAAGCGCCGATAATTTGACCAATCACAAATATTCATGGCAGCTTCTCTTTCTTCCCCACGTCTGTGTTTTGCAACAACTACTTCTACTAGCTGGCTCCACCTTCCTACTACTTCCAACCTGGCACAACACCACTACTCTTCTTTCTCTTTATATATATAAACTACATAACTGCTTTTCCTTAAACCCACCACAATTCATTTTCTCTTTCACATTCTTCTTCTTCACTGTCAAAGTGTCAATTATCCAACATGTCTCACGACAACAACTCTTCTCTAGACCAAACAACAACACCACAAGCTCAGGATGTTGTTGTTGTTGCCGATGAGAATGTTCCACACCATGAAAAAACATCTACTATTGTGTTAGAGTCAGAGCAACCTGAAACTGAGAAGAAAAATAACTCAGTTCCAGTTGTTGAATCTGTTACTCTAGAGACTCATCTCTCCAAACCCAATACTGACTCACCCGATGAAACCACCAAACCTTCTCAATCTGATCTTCTAGAGAATGAAAACAAACCACTCCAAGAGCTTAAGAATCTCGTTCAGCAAGCACTCAATAACCATGAATTCTCTTCCACGCCCATAGTTGAAGATAAACCACCCACCACCGTTGTTGCTGGAGCTGATAAAGACGAACCTATACAACAGAAGGAGGACGAGGAAGCTGCAATAAAGAAAGCCGAAGAAGGAGATAAGAAGGAAGAGGAAGTGAAGGAAACCGTGGTGGAAAAAGAACAAGAAGGAGATAAGAAGGAAGAGGAAGTGAAGCACACTGTGGTAGCTTCTGTGGAAGATGATGGAGCAAAAACTGTAGAAGCTATAGAAGAAAGCGTTGTCGCGGTTTCTTCCTTTGTTCCTAATCCACAAGAGCCTGTTGAAGAGAAAATTGAATCAAAAGATGAACCTACATTGCCATTACAACCAGAAGAAGTATCCATTTACGGGATCCCACTTCTCGCTGACGAAAGAAGCGACGTGATCCTGTTGAAGTTTCTGCGTGCAAGAGATTTCAAGGTGAAAGAGGCTTTCACAATGATCAAGAACACAATCCGCTGGAGAAAAGAATTTGGAATAGAGGAGTTGCTGGATGAAAAACTAGGTGATGAATTGGAGAAAGCTGTTTACATGCATGGAGTTGATAAGGAAAATCACCCTGTGTGTTATAACATATATGGTGAGTTTCAGAACAAGGAATTGTATAAGAAAACATTTTCTGATGAGGAGAAGAGACAGAATTTCCTTAGATGGAGAATTCGGTTTCTCGAGAAGAGTATTAGGAATTTGGATTTTAACAATGCTGATGCATGTACTATTGTTCATGTCAATGATCTTAAGGATTCTCCTGGACCTGGTAAATGGGAACTTAGACAAGCTACCAAACAAGCCCTTCAGTTGTTTCAAGACAATTACCCTGAGTTTGTGGCCAAACAGGTATTCTTGAACATTATTCATGTGTTTTGATGTTATGTATTTGACAACATTGTTAATGTGTTTTTTTTCTTTCTATTTTGGTTCTTTAGGTGTTTATCAATGTGCCATGGTGGTACTTGGCTGTGAATAGGATGATAAGTCCTTTTCTTACACAAAGAACCAAAAGCAAGTTTGTTTTTGCCGGGCCTTCAAAATCAACTGAGACCCTTTTGAGGTGAAGACATATTAAGGATTCAAAATTTATTTTTGGTTTGTTTTGTGCTTGAATTTTGAATAATTCTATTTTCTGCATTTTGTAATGTTTCAGCTACATAGCGCCGGAGCAACTCCCGGTGAAGTATGGTGGATTGAGCAAAGATGGAGAATTTGGAAATTCAGATGCTGTTACTGAGATCACAATAAAGCCAGCCTCAAAACATACTGTGGAATTTACTGTTACTGAGGTTGGTTTTTCTTTGTGTTTTTTAGGATCCAATGAATGCAAGATAGTGGTAGGAATCTTTCATAGGATTCTTCTCTTGTCTATACTTTCTATTTTGTTGTTTGCTTTAATTTCATATTATATGCAACAAAATTTGTAGACATGAAGAAAATTCAGTACCAAATGAAACATTTTTATTTTAGAAAATAAATAAAATATATCTCAAAAAGTAAATAAACATAAAAGTAGTTTCTTTGTACTGCAGTGTGTGGACCACTTTGATGCTTTAGTTGATTGAATAGGTTGTACAACAAACACTAGGTGACCTTGTAAAAATTAGAGTTAATTTAAATTTACCTTGTACCATCATTTAAATAATGTGGCATTGTTTTGTCACTACATTATTTATACACCGTAGAAGAATCTGTTTACTCCCCATTAATATTGATTGATAGGTGCCTCAAATATAGAGAAAAGGTTGTAATATTTTTCATTAAGATGATTGAGATTTAGGGTTCTGAAACATCAATTTTTAGAACAAATTAAAATTTAAACGAAAAAATTGAAATAGTATTATACGATTCTTGATATGGTTGTGATTTAATATCACATTCAATTGCGGTGTGAAACTCATCACTGCAGCCATAACTGGAGATGTAGGCCATATTTTAAAATCATGCCTTGTACTAAAGATTGGTTAGAGAAATTTATGTTGAATCAAGGAGCATTCAACATTATCAAAGGTTTATGGACATGTGGACATGAAAATGACCTTAGACAAAAGGAAAAAGGCAACATGTTCAAGAGTAGAAAATTAGTCCCAAAGAAAGAAAAAAAGGTCAAGAACAATCTTTATCTCTTTCACAATTTAGAATGGATAACCAACCACCTAATGATGTTGATGTTTTGATTTATTTAGAAGATTAAATATCTAAGTTGTACATTATTTTATTATTAATTTATTACATTATGATAATAAAGTAACAAGCATGATGTATAATGTAATCATTATAAAAAATATAAACATGTTGAATTTTTTTATTTGGAAATATGCAGAAATGTTTAGCGTCTTGGGAGGTGAGAGTAATAGGATGGGAAGTAAAGTGTGGTGCAGAATTTGTACCAAGCAATGAAGAAAGCTATACTGTAATTGTTCAAAAGAGTAGGAAAGTGAGTTCATCTGAAGAAGCAGTGCTTTACAACAGTTTTAAAGTTGGTGAACCTGGGAAAGTTGTTCTCACCATTGATAACACAAGTTCTAAGAAGAAAAAGCTCTTGTACCGCTTCAAAACCAAGTTGGACTGAGAAAAATCATCATTATATATTCACAACAAGTGGGATTTATTATTTGATAATATGAATATATAATCTTTTTTTGTTTCTTATAGTTCTCATGATTATTATGTGTGCAATCATATATTTTTGTAATTTTCTTGCTATTGTTTATTGTTGTCTTTTTTTGTTATTTGAAAGAGATATATATCGAAATTCATTTTTCTTTTTGTTTGATATTTAATGTTTGTGTCTGTTTCTATGTGTTTTTATTTAAAAAATCGACTAATTTAATGAAATCAATCTCACTTTTTATTAACAAAAATTCATTTAAAGTCCCAGCAAAATTATGTATAAACTAATTAAATTGTTTATATAAAATATCATGTAAAATTTGGTGGGGCTTCTCTCTCTCTGGTTGTCGTTCTGTCTGTACACGAGCATGGAATATGTTTGAGAGGTGTGATGATTTGTGTTGCAACCAGGGAAGAAAAAGGTGAGATGTGCATATGGATCATCATGGCTCTGGACTTCTATAAGACCATGTACAATGGTTTCAACACTCAACACCCACTTTTTCAACTCCCAACACTCCACATCATTTTCTCTTTCTTTCACCTAATAACTCAACACTCATTCAACTTTTACCCTCTCCAATGGTTTTTCACTCAACACCCTACCCCACCACTTTTTATTTTCATATTCAAAGTATTAAATGGATAAAAATCCGGCCACCAATCACGCCCACCACGTGTCCCTCCACTCAATTGTGTTGAGTTTTCTCAACACCTCTCTCTTCCAGCACACACTCAACACCTCTCTCAACACCCATTGGAGGGGATTTTGCATGTTGAGTTCAAACTCAACAGACCCATTGCACATGGTCTAATGAGTCACATTGTAGACATTATATATTGCTTTGTTAGTTTGAAAAGCTGAAGTTAGTTCAACCAAAAAGTCAATGTTTGAACTAGGTAGATGAGAAAAATTGATGAGATAATGCAATATGAGAGGTTAATTTAAATTGCCATTTTCTTACACCCGTTCGACAGCTGTCACGTTTAAAAATTTATTCACTTGTAAAGTTATAAACATTTTTATTGATTATATAAATATTATTTATTTAATTAAAATTTATGTTAAATTTTGTGTTTGAGATTGTTGTAAAATATGAATAAGATGAAAATGTATGATAAAAGTGGCATAAAATAAATAGATTTTAAAATATGTGTTTATCCTAAATTTTAAGTTTGATTATTAAATACAATGGCTAATCCGATGGATCTTTAGAATATTTTAGAAATTTTAACATAAATCAAATATATATTTACATTTAAACATTTAAATATAATTTTTGACACTTAAAATATATCTAATTTCGTATATTTATTTATGCATAGCAAATATCTCTATTTATATAAAAATTTGTATTAATTAGTGAGGAGAAATAATATATTAATAATTTTAACATGGTCCTTTGCAAACAGTTATTTATCCATTACAGAACATCCCTTTAGAAAATGTTGTGTTAGTTTGGTGCTAGTTTGTTCCAATTGTGCGCCCTTTCATTCTCGAAGTTGCGAGTTTCATTTTCAACCGTTGGATAACTTAGTTGACAATTGTTAGTTGAGTTAGATTGATGTATTTTTTTGGTCTAGAGCTCAACTCTTAACAACAATATTTATTTGTATTTTCTTTCAAATATAAATGTAAATAAGTCGTTGATATTTATAAATCATAAATCAATAACTTTTAATAAAAAAAGTTTTGCAATATTTCCAAATTTTCTCCACGCTCGGCTATAGCTCAAGTATACATTGATACAACTCAAAACATTGTTGTTGTTCCTGTTTTCCCTGCTACAGCCTCTGCAAGTTTCACTGACAATATTGTATCGAATTCTGTAGGAAGGAGAAGAGTCATTGAGTCTGCTAGTTCTGGTACAACAACCTGCAGTCAATCTTCCTATTCTGTTCGCTGATGCAGTTTTATGCAGGGTGAATGACAGAAGAACGATTTTGTTTTGGCATTCTAAGTGGCTGGAAAATCAACCGTTGAAGTCGATGTTCCCGAAATTATTCGTAGAAGCAGTTTGGAAACACTGTAGTGTCGCTGATGCTGTGAGTTAGGCAGGTGAGTTTTGGACATGGAATTTCAACAAAATTATGGTTAATTTAGAAGAGGTAGATTCTAGAATTTGGGAGGAGTTTGTGGAGTTATTGCAGATGGTTGTCCTGGAGAAGAATTCTCCTGATACTTTTGTTTGGTTAAAGGAGGACAGCGATTTACTTTCGGTCAAGTTGTGTTTCAATCTTTTATGCTCGTTCTCAGGTGAAGAAGTGGAGCCTACTGGAGTGTTGAAAGCATTAAATAGTATGTGGGATGTAAATGTCCCGTCGAAAATCTCAATTTTTGGGTGGAGATTCATTCTTAACAGAATACCAACTAAGTATTAAATTATTAGGCGGGGTATCTTGCCAGTCAATAGTGATTTTTCTTCTTTGTTTATCCGAGATAGAAACTAAAGCGCATTTCTTCGAAAATTGTGAGTTTTCTTCCACTATCTGGAGAAAGGTGTATTCTTGGATTGACATTTTTTTGGGATATGACGGAGGGTGAGTTAAAGATTTTTTTCATCATTGTTTTAAGGTGCAGAATAAGTTTCATAGAGATACCGTAGGAGTCATTTGATTTGCTACCATTTGGAGTATTTGGTTGATGCATAATGAAGTTATTTTCAAAGGGGTATTGTTCAATTTTGAAGAGCGCATCTCGACGATCATTTATAGGTCTTGGATTTGGATGAGTTTGGATGGTAAACCATATTTTTTTTTGTAATTTTTATGTTTGGAATACTTTATCCCTTCTCTGTTTTAGGAGGTAAGGAGTTGTTTTGTATTCTTGGGTGGAGTATCCCTTATACTCTCTTTTAATAGTTCAATTACCTATTAAAAAAAACAAATAAAAATAGAAAAGTACTTCCACTAGAATTTGAATCTAAGACATCACTACTATCTCAAAATACAAAATATTAACAAATTAAATGAGAAAAGTGTTTTCACTAGGATTTGAATCCAAAAGATCAATACTATCTCAAAATATTTTTAGAGATGATTCCAAATTGATTTTTTTTTAAATTATGATATATGTTCTATAAATAGGGTGAATTTGAAATGCTCACTCAAAATGAGAATAATTTAATAGACTCTCTTAAAGCACAAAACTTGAAACATTAACTATAAGAGGAAATATTTTTTTTCTTTTTCATTACCAACATTGAATATTGATCTTATTGAAGGCTTAGAAAACACTTATAAGGGGAGGTGTGTGTGAATAAGTTTTTCCTTTTTTAAATATTTCTTTTATCTAACAACAAGACTAAACACACAAGGATTTTTATCCTGGTTTGTTTGAAACTCAAACTACTCAAGTCCACCCATCAAGGTGATTTCGCCTCTCTCAAATGAGGACTTAATCCACTATAATCAAAAGACTACAACTGCACAACCAACTGTTGTGACTAACAACAATGCACAAGCCAACTGCAAGTGACTAACACCACTAAGACTCAACTAGTCCTAGCCCTCTTGAAAAATCTGACCCAACTGGTCTCTCAAGGAACAATTTCACAAGAACTTCTAGGCAATGTGTTTACAATTGCTTCTAAAAATTTTTATCACTGAAAGTGATTTTTACACAAGTTATTTAGCTCAAGAACTTATAAATAAACTTTACAAGATGATAGTTTTAAATTCAGCAGCGTAAGTTTTCTAAGAATGATTGTTATTTTCTTCTTTGAATTGAGCACTATTTATAGAGCTTCTAAGCATCTTTCCGTTGCAACTCTTGCGTGTCTTGGATACTGGAAAGCGTAATTAATATTGTTTTGTTTCACGTGTTTTGCTTATCCAATGAACATAGAATATTGATCCACTCTAGTACTTCAACCGTCTTAGCTTAGTAGGGTAACGTTACTGTAGCAGACCTTGTCTTAGAAGATGACGTACACATAGATCATAATCTTTTGTAAGCCTTGTTAAAACATCTTCTAATCAGAACATTCTTTGGTGCTTCTATCATAGATTTGTGCTAGCATGCTTCTATCAGAAGTTGCTTTCTGCGTGTATGACCAGAAGTTCCGTTCTCATTAGAACTTCTAATACTTGTTTTACTCAGCATAATTTTGATGTTTCTATATTCTTCAATGCTTAAGTCAGAACATCATCTGAAATGAAAACAATATACATCAGAGTATCATATCTATTATACAAAATTTATTCCACTTGTTATCATCAAAACTCTAAGATATGACTAGAACCAAACTATGTTCTAACAGTTATATCTTATTAAATCATCAATAATTTCTAAAAGATTACAAAATAACGTGTATTATATAGCTATCGAGAAACTTAACAAATATCTCTGAAGGATAGTAATGAATTTGTTATATTATTCATGAATGTTAGAGTATACTTTTATAGTAAATTTAAGAAGTTAGTATATGTATCTCTGTATAAATTGCTATAGTATTGTAGAACTTTAGTGCCAGTAAATCTGTAATAGAAAATTTAGAAGTGTAATTGCATTGGTCTGATTAGTTGATGATGTTATATATCTCTTGTAAACTGTGTAAATATAATATGAGTAAACAATAGCCTCTACTCTTTCACTATGCATTTTTCTTTCTCCTTATTCAACACAAATGCAAGAGATAAAGTTCTCATTCATCTTTAACATTGAAGAATTTATAATATTGAGTTTGTTATATAGTTTCTAATGAACTTATCAAAGATTCTTAAAAAATTGTAAATATTATTATTTTTATTAATAAAATGTTTGTGGTTGACTTTTTGAAAAAGAAAACCCTCTCTTAAATCCTTTCAACAAATATAGTTTGCTTTTGATTAAGTCAAATATGATTAATGCATAATAATGATCTTTATATATGTTGATATAATCATAATCAAATATGATTTTTATTTGATTAAAACATGTCTATTCTCATGTAATTGAAGTTGATTCAATTTCAATTTTGATTTGATTTGGTTGATTTATTCTTAATTCATTTGTCAAAAGAAAGTTCTGACCTTTAATTGTCATAATATGTTTATTGTTGTAGTATATTTATCGACGTGAATGATTAAACAATTAATTACAGTATGTTTGAGGCATAACAATTTTGTATGTTGAAAAATTCATAATTGTACGCACATGGTGATCAAATGATTTTGAAAATTAAGATTTTTATTTGGTCATCTATAGTTCAGAAATGTTTCAGTTTTTTTCCTATAATAGTGAATCAAAATGGCACAACATTACATTTTATTAATTGCCAAAAATTCTAAAATGTCTGTGCTAATTTTAATTTCTCGAAATAGTATATTATGATGCATAAATATTGATTAAAACAATTATAAATCATTTTGTTAACAAAATCAGTATGATATAAATTTATCGGATTGAATGTTGTTTTAAGATAATATGTAGATAATATGTGAATGTTGTACATTTTGGTTGGAGTCAATTTATTTTAAATTTTAATTCAAGTTTGACCATATAAAATTATTTAATGATATTAATGTAATAAAAAGTTATTGATGGACATGTAAAATACTGATTTGAATTTGTATTGCATTAAAATGATAATCTATATAAGTATATTGTGTTAGTTTTACAAAATTTATTTATTTTTAACTATTTTGATATTATAATTTTAAAAATAATATATTGAACTGTTAATGTCTATTAATGTCAATATTGATTTTTAGTTAGACCATTAGATTATTTTAGAATTTAATTGTTGTTATATATTTAAGAAGAATCTATAATATAATTTTTTTAAAATAAAAATATCATTTTTATTTTTATTTTTGATATTATTCTCATAGAATTTTTTTTCGTTATGATTTTTTTCTCTTATCTAATTTATAATAAATTGAAATATTATATTTTATATCATAAATATATTTTCTTTTGTTTAATTTCCAAATAAATATATATTTATTTTCTTTAATTTTATTTTTTTATTAAATTTTATTTTTTTGCATAAAATTTGTGTAGTTATTTATATCTGTTGATTAATTTTTGTATTCTAAATTCTATATACATAGAGCGTAAAAAATGTAGTAATGTGTTTAATGTACTATCTTTATTAGCGAACTTTAGAAACATTTGAGTTAGATATTGAAATTGTAACTAAATTGTTGTTAATTTTTATGAATATATTTTATACAAATAGTTTTATTATTTACTATGGATTGATACGAATTAGAAGAATATAATCATATGTATTAGTGTAAATCAGAAGCTTACAAATCACACTTAAGTGTGTTGTTGATAAAATTAATCGGGTCATCTCAAAAGTACTATGAAGCAAAAACTAGTATTTAAGAATTAAAAGTTTCTTCAATCTAATAAGTTTTGTATGTTCCTAAAGGAAATTAAATTTTTTATAAGTTGGGTTTTATATTACATATATAAGGTGATATTTATGGATCAATACACCAATCATGTAGACAATTTAAATATTTTATGATATTAATTATTGATTTAACTAAAAGATTATGCATATATTTGACGTCTACTCACAACCAGAAGTATTGTGAAATTATTTTCTCAACTAAAAGATCATAAATATGTATTATGTGAAAACAATATGGACACATGTTTCTCGATGAATATTTGTTAAGGGTGAGATATACAAATAAGTCCATATGTCCTTGTATTTTTATGAAAAGATTTAAAAAATAATTTTCTATAATAGTTGTCTATGTAGATGACATAAAATCATTGAAACTCCTAAACAGATTTTAAAAGTTATAAATTATTTAAAGAAATTATTTTAGATGAAGGACTTGAGAAAGAAAAAGTCTTAACTAAATGAACATTTAGACCATGAAACTTCTATACACCAAAAAAGTTATATAAAAAAAGTTTTAAAACGTTTCTATATGACAAAATCTTGCATATAGAAAAAATGTTAAAATATTCCTATATGGACAAATCTCATATGTTCTTTACCTCTATGATGTTAGATCATGGGATGTTCATACAATTCTCTTAGACCTTTAGAATAGGATGAAAAATTAATTGGTTCCGAAGTCCCATATTATAGTGTAATTCAACCACTGATCTATCTTGGTAATTATACACACCATGATATGTTAGTTTTTATAACTCTATTAGCATGATATATTTGCTCATCTACACGAATACATTTGAACATAGTCAAACATATACTTCATTATCTTAAGGGTAAATGAACATGAGTTTTTTTTATTCCAAAGTATCTAAATAATAATTAACAAGCTATGCAGAAATAAGTTACCTGTCAGATCCTCATAATGGTAGATCTCACAAATAGTTTGTTTATTTATGGGGGTAGAACTATTTAATGGACCTGAAAAACAAATCATAATATTAACTTCATCTAATTATGAAGAAAATTTTAGCACTACATGAGACAAGTCGAGAATGCATTTGTTTGAGATCCCAAATTTAACACACACACACAAAAGACTTGTGGTTTGACTTTTGAAAAAGAAATAAAACTACCATATATGAAGAGAATACTGCATGCATTATTCAATTGAAAGATGGTTGCATTAAGGAGATTAAACAAAGCACAATTCTCCTAAGATATGTTTCACTCATGATCTTCATAAAAATGGTTATATTAAGGAGATTAAACAAAAGACACAAATTATCCATCAAAGAAAAAGACACACATTTAATGCAAAACTCACGTTTAGTTGGCAGACTATTCAACAAGAACCTTCATCCAAAAAGTTTGACTTTACTTGAAACTTTAACTTTACAAATCACTTCCATCTCAAGAAGACTCCCATCATCCACCACCAAATTATGAGCATTGAACTCAAGGATCCTCTTATGACTATTCTTAATAGAGAAGCCATCCACATTTCTCCACCACACCACTTTGTCCAAATCTGCAAGATTAGGTTGAATGTCACACAAAATAGAGGACAACACCAACCAATCCTCCCTAACCTCACTGAAAAGATTAAAATCAACCACCCCAAATCCCAATGCCAAATGTCATCTAACCAATAACCCACCTTCCCCACCCTACTCTTACGAGAATCACAAACCTCATACGCATGAGAAAAACTCCTTTAAAAGACTCTACCCCAACCAACAATGATCTCAAAAATTAATCTTCTCTCATTCCCTAATTTACAAGAAATACTATTTTGGAACCAAACCTCACCCCCAACTGAAGGTTACACACCGCCAACACATCCTTCCACCAAAACGATGATTTCTTAACATTATAATGCACATCCCCACCAAGAAAATTCACCAAACTACTCCCTGATCTAAAATTAATAAGATTAAACCATAAAACTTAGTTATCCAACAAGACATGTCACCCCCACTTACAAATATCAAAGAAAGGTCAAAATTCACAACACTTTTAACCCCAAACCTACATTCTCTTTAGATAAAAACACCCTCTACCAACTAACCCAACACATCTTTCTCTTACCAACACTATTACCCCACAAATTTTTTATTTGAATACCCACAATCTCCTTCAAAATACATTTTACTTCTTATTAATTTCATAACAATCTCAATAAATTTTCGTTTTCAAAATATTAACACACAAAAAGGAAAAAATGTCTTCACTATGATTCAAATCCAAAACAACAATACTATCCGAAAGTATTCCAACCACTATGCCCGTTATTTTTCTCCATGATATATTTTGCCAAAACATATATAAAATTATATTGACAATATTTTGAAAATTCTTCAAAAATATAACTATATTTTTGCACGTGATTAAAATAAAATTGGTTAGTGAATAAATAAAATCTTGACTTATAAATTTTATAATATAATGTCTAATGTTACATATATTCTTGATTAATGAACTAGTAAAAATAATTAATAAAATATATATAAAATAAATGATTAATAATATTTTTATATAATTAATAAAGTGATAAAATTGATTGATAAGATTATATTATATCTGTATTTTTTAAAAATACAAATATTATAATATAAAGAAAAGATATATTTTTTATTTTTAAAAATAATTTTGTTTGCTTCGTGAACTGTGCAGTACAATGTAGTGTAAGTGTAAAATATAAAGTGAATTTCTTAATCCATCCATAGGAGTGGGGCGCACCCTATGTAAAATCGAAAATGTCCTTCACAAAATCAGAAGTTTATTTCTGGTTCGCACCCCATTTTGAACAAACCAGTTAAAATATGGTGTGACCCCTGAAATTGTAAGAAAATGAACCGGAAGTATACATCCGATTATAGTAGCGGGAACATTGAATTCTTTTACCACCTGGATATTTTGTATGAAATCAGAAGTATACTTCTGGTTTTGTTACGAGACTGATTACTTAAAATAACAACCATGGTGATCACCACCATTACACTCTTTCTCCTTCAAACTTCTCAAAAACCTTCTCCATTGTCAATCCATTTTCCACTCAAAATCCTCATTTTTGTGGTTCATCATATCATAAATAGCTCAACAAAAAAGAATTTCAGGTGAAATTTATCCCTTTTATACCTCATTAATCTGTTAGTTTTTGCTAAAAATAAGGTTACATACAAACCAAATATATAATTTCGGTTTCTGGTTAAACTAAACCGGAAGTCTATTTTCGGTTTTGTCTCTGTGTTAAATTATGCAGCAAATTTCACTGTGATATGTGTATAATTAATTTTTATCATGTAACATAGCTATGGTGCACTCCGATAACATTCCTAAACCCGATGTGACTAAATTTGTATCGCCAGTCGTAGTTCCGCCTCTTGTAATTAAGACGGTGGATGTTCGTGAAAATTTTGAAAATGTTGAAGAATTTGAATTACGAGAGGATATGTTGCAGTAGATTCGTTTAGAGGCAACAAGACAAGGATTTGATATTGTGATTGCAAGGTCCGATAACGATATTGATAGAAGAAATATATTTGTAATTTTGACATGCGAAAGGAGCGGAAAATACGTGGCTCGCATTTAAAATTTGAAACACGAGGAAACCGGTACAAGAAAATGCAAGTGTCCATTTCGATTGCGTGGTTATCTCATGGCCAACAAGATGTGGAAATTTAATGTGATTAGTGGTGAACACAACCATAATTTAACTCCAAAGTTGGTCGATCATCCAATATCATGTTGGCTCCTTCCAAATGAGAAAACATGTGTTTCCGACATGACATTAAATTTGGTACCTCCCAAAAATATTCTTGCAACTTTGAAGCGCAAAAGACCGGAGACCACATCAAATATAAAGCAAGTGTACAATAAGTGTTATCAAACCAAGTTATCCCTTTGGGAGGATCAGGACGAAATGCAACACCTCTTAAAAGTTCTAGATGAGAACAATTATGTTTGTAGGCACCAACATGGTGATGATGGAGTAGCTGTTAAAGACATTTATTGGACTCATCCTGATTCTGTTAAATTGTTCAACACGTTTCCTACCGTGCTCGTAATTGATTCGACGTACAAAACTAACAAGTACAAGCTACCGTTGTTGGAAATTGTTGGTGTTACGTCGACTGAGAAGGCGTACTCTGTTGGTTTTGCATTTCTTGAGTGCGAAAAAGAAGACAACTTTCAATGGGCTTTAGAGGTGAGTAGGTAAATGTTGAAGGACCAAGAGGATATGCAAAAATTAGTTGTTGTCGAATGAGATGCGACATTAATGAATGTCGTTGCAATCGTATTTCCGACTTCCTCCCCATTACTTTGTAGGTACCATATTACAAAAAATGTGAGAAGTCAGGTTAAACCTGTTGTGGGGTCAAAACAGGTAGCTGGTGAAGATGGAAAGTTGGTCAAGTCGGGTGTTATTGTGGATAAAATCATGGCATGTTATTATAAATGCATCTAAAAAAGAGATGTATGCTAATGCTGTTTTACAATTTCGAGCTGTTTGTGTGAAATATCTGAATCTGTTGAAATATGTGGAGAGCACAATACTTGATCAGGTGAAGGAGAAGTTTGTTTGTGCATGGAATGATCAGGTTATGTACCTTGGTAATACAACATCAAAACGAGTTGAATCTGCGCATGCTTGTCTCAAGAATTGGTTGGGAAATAACAAGGGTGATTTGTGTACGGGTTGGGAATCTGTGAACCATATGATTCTGAACCAGCATAACGAGATACAAACAACATTTGGTCGCAGTATCACGATGTTGGAACACAGGTTCAAAGACAACATGTTATATTCTCAGTTGGTCGGTAATATCTCTCGGGCGACACTTAATTATATTTTTCATAAGGTCAAAAGAGCTACAAATATGGGTGATGACACCTCAAAGTGTGGGTGCATTATTGTGAAAACATACAGTCTCCCTTGTGCTTGTGTCATATCCAAGAAGATGAGTGATAATATCTTGATACATATGGACGAGGTCTCTAGTCATTGGAAGAGACTTAGTTTTGATGAATGGGAAGCGATACAAGCGAGATTTTTGAGAGCCGATGACGCTACCAAACTCCACATCAAAGAAAAGTTGAGAAATATTGCGTTTCTGAAGACCACGGATTTGAAACCTCCTAACCGGTAAAAACTGAAAGTGCACCGAAGAAGTTGAAACCTACACCAGGCAACAGTTCTACTATGAGGAGTCTTTCATATTTTGAACATGTTGACAAAGTATTTCCCGATTCACCTACACCAAAATCTAAAAAAAGTGCTCCCAAAGGTGCCCGTATTAACAAACCATCGCCTACATCGACTCCATCAAAAATACCATTCGTTTTATTTCACAAAACCATCAGAGACATGGCCCGATGAATTCATGGATAGGATGCAAGAATACAACAAGATAAACCAAATAGAAATAGATAAAAATAGGGAAAAATCAAAAGGGGTGCCAACAGTGGATTCATCCAACAACACTTTTTTCCGGCTCTTTCAAGGTATTAGGTAGTATTTTAATGTTAACTTCATTTTGTTAATGTATTATGATGTGGAAATATACTCATTTTTGTAATTTGACCAAATGCAAAAAATTTGAATAAATGAGATTTTATGAGTATACTTGTTGTTTCTGTTTTGTTTCTGGTTTTTCAACCTCAGACCATTTACTGGAAGTTTACTTCCGGTTTTGGGTAAGTTACAAACTGGAATTTAACCTCCGGTTTTACCACTGAAACAAAGATAGGATTTCTATGGTCCATGTTTACATCCTTGTAATATAAAAATACATCTCCTCTTATATTTTTCCATATCACAACACAAAAAACTAGATATGGACATGAAATTAGACATCACATGGGTTGTCGGAGTTGTTAATTTTCCCGACGATATACCATCTCACGAATTCAAGATCACGGTGTACGCCTTAATTGAAGAGGTGCATGAAACATTGCAGGAACTTGTACCTTACGACGACGGTCGAAAGATAGAGAAGATCGAGTACCGCTCGCCATCAATTAACAATGAAGGGAATATTCAGTTCATGAATCGTGAATTAAAGAATAATGCTGATTTACGAGCTATTTGGTTGACTTAATAAAGTTTTTGAGAGAAAGTTCCAGTCGATCTAGATGAGAGTTTATCAAGAACCGTCGATGACATTATGAGGATGTTGTAACGTCCACCTCGATATTGATTTGTAATGTTTGATTTATGTTTAACTACTAAATGTATTTGTTAAGTTTATGTTCTAAATTATATGTATCTCTCTATGTTAGACAATACAATGAAGTTTTCTAGTTTTCTGTTATGAATAAAACAGGAAATAGACTTACGGTACAAAGTCGAAAATTAAGTTTCGATTTGGTGTAAATTTTATCAGATGGTGGTGCGCACTAAAAGTATACTTCCAGTTTTCAGGAGCATTTTAGAAAATTCGCGCGGTGTGTAATAAGGTCATAGGATGGAATAAGAAATTCACAAATATAATCTCAATTAGATCTTGTTTTTGTAAGATTTGAATTTGAATTTGAATTTGAATTTGAATATATTTTTTATTGTAAAATAGTTAGAACTACACGTAAAATATTATATTTAAGTTTTCTCACCATAGAATTCAACCTATTTTAAACTCGGCGTGTTTAGTTTTTTTATTAACAATGTTAGAATGAATAATTCATGATTATGTCGATCCCGTCAAATTGTGTGTCTGTGTCGAGTTAGTTAGTGTGTCGAAAGCGTTTGAGCTTGACATCTTTTCGGTTGTGATTCAGAGAGATTCTAATGACAAACAGAACAACAACGTCTTTGCAGATTCAGGAAAATCTACCAGTTATCAAGGGTGAAAACTATCAACAGTGGGTTGCACAAATAAAGGTTATCTTCAAATTTCAAGATGTTATTGAAATCTTAAATGATTGAGTAACGGAGCTGGAAGCAGATGCGATAGATTCCCAGAAAGCCGCGCACAAAGATCAGAGGAAGAAAGATTGTAAATCCATATTCTTGATTCATCAGTGTGTGGACTTTGATGTATTTGAGAAGATAATTGAAGAATAATTAGCGAAAGATGCGTGGGACAAGTTAAAGAACTTGTATGGAAGAGGTGAGAAATTGAAGAAGGTAAAATTGCAGACATTGAGGAAGCAGTACGAGATGATTCAGATGAAAGATGATGAATCAGTCTCTGCATACTTCTCAAGAATTGTGACGCTTACAAACCGGATGAAGGCATGTGGTGAAATGGTCACAGATCAGCAAAAAATAGAGAAGGTACTGAGATCTCTGATTGCTGATTTCGACTACATAGTAGTGAAAATAGAAGAAGCCAAGACTCTAACTGAGATGAAGTTGGAAGAACTTAAAGCTTCATTGGAGGATCATGAGATGAGGTTGAAGTAGAGTAACTCAGAAAGAGAAAAGTTGGCTGAACAAGCATTGCAATCAAGATTTAGCAAGCAAGCTAAAAAGTTGAAGTAATGAAAGCATCTTGCAGGTGATGAGAAGTCAAGCAAGAATGCTGATTCGAGAAAGAAAGGTGTGGGCAACAAGTAATTTGGGAGGAAAGTCGACACGAAAGCGGTGCAATGTTATAATTGTCAAGGCTTTGGACACTATGCTCGAGACAGTCGAAGAAAGAAAGCAGCAAGAGCGAAAGAAGGTGATGAAGCCCAATATGCACGTACAGGAGACAATGACTCAAATGATGTGATGATGATAAACTCTCAGTCGAACAATGAGAAAACCAACATGTGGTATCTGGATTCAGGATGTAGCAACCATATGACTGGCAATAAAGATTGGTTCACCAAGTTAGATGAGTTAGTGAAAAAGGTAATAAAGTTTGCTGATGGAAGACACATCAACTCTGGATGAAAAGGAGACATCTCGATTTTCAGGAAAGATGGAGGAAAGGCTACTATCACTGAAGTGTTGTATGTACCATCTATCACAAGTAATTTGATAAGTGTAGGTCAATTACTTGCAAAAGGCTTCAAAATGAAGCTTGAAAGGAATCAGATGAAAGTCTATAGGGCTGATAGAAGGCTAATAATGAAAGCACAATTGGCATAAAATAAAACTTTCAAAGTCGAACTCAACACATAAGATCATAAGTGTCTTGCTTCGACTATGAAAGAAGACAAGAACTGGCTATGGCATCACAAGTATGGACATCTAAACTTCAGGAGTTTATACATGCTCAACCAAAAAAAGATGGTGTTTGGTTTTACTTATGTGAAGGAACCAAAGCAAGTATGTGAGGAATGTTGTAAAGCTACGCAGGCGATAAAAGCATTCAAACATGACTTGTCCATGAAATCCAAGCGCAAGTTGGAACTAGTTCACTCCGATGTGTGTGGACCATTTGAAGTGAAGTCAAATGGATGCAACAGGTAATTCCTTTCTTTTGTTGATGAATTCACCAAACATATATGGATTTATATCATTGAAAGGAAGAGTGAAGTATTCACACAGTTCATGAAATTCAAGTTTCATGCTTAAAAATAGAGTGGCTGCAAATTGAAGAAGTTAAGAACTGATGGTGGTGGTGAATATACGTGTGCTGAATTTGCCAAATTTTGCAATGAGGAAGGTATAGAGCATGACATTATTTCACCCTATACACCTCAACACAATGGCATAGTTGAAAGGATAGAAGTATACTGAACGTGACGAGAAGTATGTTGAAAGATAAAGATATGCCTAAGAGATTTTGGGCTGAAGTGGCTTAGACATCAATATATATATTCTAAACAGGTGTCCAATAAAGAAGATAGTAGGAAGAACACCTTATGAGGCTTGGACAGGGTCGAAGCCAAGTGTGAGTCATCTTAGAGTTTTTGGATCAATGTGCTTTAGGCATGTACCTGAACAATTGAGAAAGAAACTGGATGATCGAAGTGAAGTAATGGTTCTCACAGGTTATCATTCGACTGGTGCATACAAGTTGTATTTGCCAATCGAAGATAAACTAGTAATCAACAGAGATGTTCGTATCGACGAAAGCAAAGGTTGGGACTGGAGTCAAAGTTCAACACAGGAATCAGACATAATTATAATTGTGTTCGAAGAAGATCCACATGATGAGCCCTCAAATAGTCGAAGTGAACAAGGCAACGCTTCAACTAGTCAAAATGAAGAACCACTTGAACAAAATTAAAGGAGGTCGACAAGAATAAGAACTGAATCAACAAGGCTAGGTGGGTATGAAAGATTTCTAGATCAAGCAATTGATGCTGATGGTGATTTAGTCGAAGAATCCTTGATGATGGCTGAAGTAGAACCAATCGATTTTAATGAATCCATGAGTAATACAAATTAGTGTGAAGCCATGAAAAAGAACTCAGAGCCATTGAGAAGAACAAGACCTGAGAGCTTGGCGAAAGAACGAATAAGAAGCCTATCGATGTAAAGTAGATATATAAAGTGAAACGAAGGCCAAATGTCGAGATAGCGAAGTATAAAGCAAGACTGGTGGCTAGAGGATTTCTACAAAATCCCGACATCGACTTCAACGAAGTATAGGCGCCGATTGCAAGGCTAGAGACAATTCAAATTGTTGTTTCGATAGCAGCGTATAGGGGATGGAAGATGCATTAGCTAGATGTAAAGTTAGCATTCCTGAATGGTCCATTAGAACAAAAAGTTTATGTTACTCAACCACCAGGATTCAACGTCAAAGGGCAGGAGTCAAAGGTGTAAAGATTAAGGAAGGCTCTCTATGGTTTGCAGCAAGCTCCTCGATCTTGGAATAAAATAATAGATAGTTTCCTGATCGAAGCAGGTTTCAAAAAGTGTGTCTCTAAACATGAAGTGTATGTAAATGATGTCGATAGTGTCAGTCGAATCATTTTATGCCTCTATGTAGGTGACTTACTCATTATCGGAGCCAATGGAGCTGAGATAATGAAAGTCAAGTCGAAGCTAATGCAAGAATTCGTAATGTCCGACTTAGGAAATCTCTCATATTTCTTAGGGATGAAATTCAAAAATACTGAAGAAGCGGTATTCTTCCATCAGACTAAGTATGCTCAAGATATTCTGAAGAGATTCAACATGAGCAACTGTAATGAAGTAGTCACACTATTAGAGACAGGAGCAAAGCTGAAAAAAGAATCGAATGATGAGTTTGCAAATTCGACATTGTACAAACAAATAATTGGATCCCTGAGATTTCTTTGCAATACAAGACTAGATATCTGCCAAAGTGTAGGATTATTGAGCAGATTTATGGAGAAACATCAAGAATGTCGTTTCATCGCAGTAAAGAGGGTGATGAGATACATCAAGGGAACTATCGACCATGGCGTGTTATTGACTAGGAAGTCGAAGAATAATACAAGTGTCGAAGTTCATGGATACACTGATTCAGATTTCAGTGGAGATCAAGACGAAAAGAAAAGCACTACAGGCTACATTTTCATGATCGAAGTTGCTCCAATCTCCTGGAGTTCTAAGAAACAAAGCATTATGGTGTTGTCATCTTGCGAAGTAGAATATGTAGCTGCATCGTATGCTGCATGCCAAGCAGCATGGATTGAAATGTTACTTGAAGAACTCAAGATAATGGAGCCTAAGAAGGTAAAGCTATTTGTCGACAACAAATCAACAATTAACCTGGCAAATCACCTTGTGTGTCACGGTCGAAGTAAACACATAGAAAGAAGGTATCATTTCCTGAGAGATCAAGTCAACAAATGGAAGTTGGAAATAAAGCACTGCAAGACAGAAGTATAATTGGATGACATATTCACCAAACCTTTGAAGAAAGTCAGATTCGAAGAGTTAAAGAGAAACATTGGGATGAGAAGTCTCAAGAACATGAATTAGGGTGTGTGTTAGAATGAATAATTCATGATTCTGTTGACCCCGTCGAATTTTGTGTTTGTGTCGAGTTAATTAGTGTGTCGAAAGCGTTTGGGCTTGGCATCTTTTGGGCCTTAACTTAGTTTCCTTTTGGGCCTTTGTAATGTGTGCCTATATAAGAAGATTTACTTTTGTAATCAATATAACAATTAATAGAATTTTCATATAGTTTTACAGAATAACAAAACACTCTCCTCTCCTTTTATTATTCTTCTTCTTCTCAAAAATTATCTTTCTTGAAAACCCTTTGTTCCAACAAACAATTTGATTACTTTTAGGTATAAATAACATCATAAATACATTAAATCATCAATATTACAAGCCAAGTTAGTACCATCCACAAAAGCTTTATTGACCCATGCCATCTTTTGATTTCAATACATGCCAGCCTTGGCAGAACACTTCTCTCATATGTGCAAAACTGCCAAATACAAAGGCATTCATTGTCCAGCATAATAGCGTCTACTTTAGCTATTTATGCACCAAATTTCTTCATATAAAGCTCATTGATTACTCCAACCTAAGCAGATTTTTTATCTGTTTAAAATGCTTTATGTGTCTGTTTTTCTTCCTTTTTTTCAAATAAACTTTTGATCCTTTCAAGGCATGAAGTGGTGGACGAGGATGACGACCATCATTTATAAATGTTTTTGTTTATTTGGTTTAGGTAAAGGCATGAAACATCTTGCTACTTTTTCATCATTCATCAAGATTGACAAATCAATAATCACTTTATATAAATAGATGAAGACATTGTCCATAAGTTTTTAACTTTTTTATGACATTGTGCGACAATTAAATTTGCCTTATAAATTCCTGCTACTTCATCCTTGGTTCTTGAAGAACTCAAATCTTTGGAATGTTTGGAACAATATTTTTATTTATTTAACATCATTTCATATATTTGAAGGAAATTAATAAAAATCAAATTCTTAGGAAGTAAGATTTTGAAATGTTACTTTTTTTTTTTTTTTTTACAAAGACAAACTTAACAATTATCAGTACTCAAACATTGTTCAATACACCGAGGAATCATAACAGTGAGGACATAAATTCATAACAGTGGGAATTACATAATGAAATATGAGATTAAATTTCTTACACATTGAGAGAGAACTAGACTAACTCGCATGCAAAATAAAAATATGATGTTATCTTCTTTGAATTTATTTTTTTAATTTTAATTTTAAATCAACTCGATTGTAATATGTGAAATATGTGAAAAATGAATTTTTCAATTTTGTGAAAAATTCTCTTTCATTCATAAAAGTAAATTATGTGACTTTATTTATATATTTGTTTGGGACAATTTTGAAAAGGGAGTGTTGAACGCCTATCGAAAAGAATTTTGATATATCGACACAAAAAAAATGAAGTCGTCACCGAGATTTATTTATTCTAAGAAGGAAAGGAGAAATATCGAATAAAACCCACGAATAAAGAATAAGACGGTCTACGAGATTAAAAGATGCAGGTTCGGGAGTCGGTTATGCAAGAGGAAGGTATTAACACCCCTCACATCGATCGTACTCGATGGTACTCATTTAGTTCAAAGTGTGTTCATGTGTTAGTGTGAAAATTTTACGATCTTCTAAGGTTTGAAATGAGAAAGAAAGGGAGAAGAAATGTTTTTATTATTTTTTGCTCGCCTTTGGTCGTAAGACTTAGTGCCTATGTACTCCCCCGTGCAATGGGAAAGTCAGAACGCCGTAGTTTGGCTAGAAAATGATTGTTTGTTGATTGATTTTAAATGAAAAAGACAAGTCGTCATTTTTTAAAGGAGAAGACTCGTCTAACGCCCACAAGGTGTGATAAAGAATAAAGGACTACGCACCAACATGAGGGAGTGTTTGAGAACACCTCTAGTACTCAAGTGAAGAAGTCGAAAACCTTGGGAATAGAGGAAGAAACATCTCGATTATAAATGAATCATGTCTAATCTTGAAAAGGGTTTAAAGGTAAAAGGTGCTCGAACTCACAAAAGATATTGAATATGTTAAAATTGATTTTAAGTTGTGGATGACAAGTATCAAAATATTAGGCTATCATCTAACGATTCGAATACCAGAAATTGGCGAGTGAGCTCAACCAATCATCTCTCATCCCAAAAAATTTATTATGAAATAAGTGTTTCGAGTGAGATAAAATATTTAAATTATTGGGCTATCATCCAACAATCTAAAGACTTTAAATTCGATTAAGCCGTCGGGCTATCATCCAACAACTTAAACGAATGTCACTCCACTATTTTAATGCGGATAAAAGTATTTAGCATATTGGGCTATCATCCAACAACCTAAAGACTTCTAATTTGATTAAACCGTCAGACTATCATCCAATAATTTAAACGAATACCGCTCTAGCTTTTTGACATGGATAGAAGTTTTATCTTATTGGGCTATCATCCAACAATCTAAAGACTTCAAATTTGTTTAAACCATTAGGCTACCATCTAACAATTTAAACAAACCTCATCCAAGTTTATTATGAAAAAACCTTTTTTTGAAAACAACTCGACGTTGGATCGAGGTTTGAGAAGAAGACTCGATGTTGGATCGAGTTTTATTGAAAGTGTTTGAAATGCTTGGTGAATGGAGAAAGAAAGAATCAAGTTATGATCAATCAATCCAAAAGACTTGATCGATCTCGAAAGAATAGTCAAGCCTATTCTCTACTATGAAACCCTTATGGAAATTAGAAGCTTGGTATGTGGACAAAGTGGCGAGAGATGGAGAAGCGAATAATTATGAATAACAATGATATAGCAGATAAAATCGATAAAGCCCATACAAGGTGACCAACACAAGCATAAAGCAATTAAATTACATGTGTACTAGCAAAGTGGGCTAGTCTACTAAGACGACCAATTGAAACAATTGATCGAAATAGGCTCACTATAAGAAGGCCTAGGATCAAGCGTACATGTGTGCATGTGTGGTCATCGCGACGCTTCTAAGCTATGTCAACTTACAGGTTTAAAATGATTCACAATTATTAGTTTAAAAAAGATTTTTGGTTTGTGTAAGTGACCATTAAAATAAATAGTAAAGTAAAGACAAGCTAAATAATTATTACAAATTTTTGTGGGGAGAGGGATACATTTTTTCGAATGGGGATTTAAACGATAAAATAAAATAGAAAAGTGGTAAATTAGTTACAACACAACAAGGGGATTGTGATACATTTTTCCGAATGGGGATAAATTAAAATTAAAGAGAAAATGGTAAATTAATTATGTTAAAAGCATACCAAAAGAAACTAAACGCGGAGAAACTTAAATATCGATTATTGTATATGCATTTTATTATATTAATTAGAATAGATTGTAGATCTTAATTCTAAGAAGTCAAATAATATATTTGTGTTCAATGCATATTCGAAAAATCTATACGAAGAAGATTACTATAATATAATTCGAACTTATTTACGAATGAATATGATGAAGTATAATAATAAAAGTAGTATGTATATAGTATATTTACAATACTAAGTATAATAATAAAAATAATACTAAGTATAATTAAATTTACAGTATAAATATAAATACTAAGTATTTTAAATACATATTACTAAATATTAAATAGTAACATAAATATAAATAACAGTATATATAAAAAGGTATATAGATGCAACAGTACAAAATGTATGCGTGGACTATTCTTGAATGCCTTCACAATAACAAAATCGTTAGTAGCATAAGTGTGGGATAAAAATTGAAACGAAAGAAATTGCAACAAATTAGAATATGATTAGTAATAGAATCAAATGAAGTTAGTATAATATACATGAACGGAAGAACTAAAACAGTCAAATACGCGAGTAATTCGATTCACAAAGGAACCAAAATCAAAGAAACTTATACTATTATTCAATTTAAAATCGAAACAAACTAAAATTAAACCTAACAAATCCGGGCAGCTACTACATATACTTAATAACACCCATAAACTCAATCTTGAAAGTGTTCAAAACAAATTAAAAATGCAACGATAGAAATCAAACGGCTGCCCAGTAGTTTCTCGATTATATTTACACGCGATTAAACGCGGTTAATCAATAAACCATCATCGAAATCACTCCTAAATATCATTTAACCATAAATTCTACTTGAAATTTAAATGGGAGTAACATATTTACATGGTGTCCCAACGATTTCTCGGTTAAATCTTACGTGAATAAACGCGACATCAATATTAAACCATCATCGAAACTGATATGGAATCTTCTTATCAATTACTCGTCATAAACCAAACAGAATACTCCAAATGTATGTGTCCATACGGTTTTCGAAACCAAATTGAATTCGAGCTTCGAAACGCAACCCAATAGGAAATGCAACATAATATATATCCTTAGTTTTCTCGGTTGTATTATACGCGAATAAACACATCAACGATACTACACCATCATCGAAACCAAAAACACGGATATCAACACTTTAGCAACACAAAATCTTAAGTCCGAATTGTTTTTAGTGATCTGCAAGATTAACCTTATAAGTGGATACAAAACCTATCACAATCAAAATCAAGACAAACAAAAACTAACCAAAACAAAAATACTGTACGCTGCCAAGATACAAATACGAATTAAACCGAACATTTTTTCACAAAATTTTCAATATAGCAATCCATAAGTGAAAATGGCAGAATCATCAAAGTTTGTTTAACAACATGATAATTCAAATAAGCTAAAGAGATTGAAGATTTAACGAACTATGTCGAAATTGAAGCTGCCGCGGGATGTTGCTGGGTTGTGGTGTGAAGATAAGGAGAGCAACGACGGAGGGGGTTTCACGGCGAAGATTGAAAGAAGGATACAACAGCAGTTTGTGGAGATTAGCGAAGGCAGGTTGTTCGGTGATGGAAGCCACTGTTGCGAGGCAGTGGAGGGTTTACGGCGGCTGTGAGGTGTAAACGGTTGGGAGGTTGCAGGAACGGAGGGAGACAGAGGGTGGCAGCGGTGAGGCGAAGGCAGAGAGAGCGTGAGAGTAAGGTTTCTACGACAGTGAAGGTTCGCGATGGTTGATGTACGGAGAGGAAATAGAGCGGCTGGAAACGAGAATGAGGGTGCTCTGGTGGTTGAGAGGTAACTGGGATGTTGTTTAGTAGAACATGGAATTTGTATCGCGGCAGGGGGTGAGATGTTGTTGGTTTTTGGATGAAGAGAGGGTGAGAATGATATGGGCTGATACGGCAGAGGAGGTAAGGGACGATGAGATCGGTGGTAACGACTGAGTTGGGCTGACGAAGGAAGTATCACAGAGAGGGTGTGATAGGAGGAGTATCAGCGTAAGGTGGAAGCAGTGGGTGTTGTTTGGACAATGAGGATGGAGTGGATGATGAGGGAAGGATATTTGGATGGAAGGCGATACGAAGGGAGTTTCACGATGGTTCTCTGATTCTGGAGAATGAAGGTTGGACGCAGTGGCTGTGGAGGATGGAAGTTAGAGGCAGAAGGTTTGGAATGGCGGAAAGTTATGGAAGAAGGTGACATAAACGGAAGCTGAGAGAGCAGCGGCGGGAGTCGGTGAGAGACAGAGGGGTTTTTTCTTTGTCTGCGTTGTTTTTTATTTTTCTGATAGCCTCTCCCTGTAACTTAACAATATACGTAGATATATACTAAAAAATTAGGTTTAAGTCATTTTTTAAAATTCCCTTTAACGCAACTCGTTTTTCAAAAATCATTTAATTTAAAAAAAAACAATGAAATCGCCACCTAATTTTATTTGTTCTAAAAGAAGAACGGGAAAATATAGATAAAACCCACGAAAAACGGATAAGACGGTCTACGAAATTAAGAGATGCAGGTCCGGGAGTTGGTTATGCAAGGGGAAGGTATTAGCACCCGTCACATCCATCGTACTCAATGGTACCCATTTAGTTCAAAGTGTGTTTGTATGTTTGTATGAAACTTTACGATCTTCTAAGTTTTGAAATGAGAAAGAAAGGGAGAAGAAATGTTTTTATTATTTTTGCTCGCCTTTGGTCGTAAGACTTAGTGCCTACGTACTCCCTCGTGCAATGGGAAAGTCAGAGCGTCGTAGTTCGACAAGAAAATAATTGTTTGTTGATTGATTTTAAAAGAAAAGACAAGTCGTCATTTTTTAAAGGAGAAGACTCGTCTAACGTCCACAAGGTGTGATAAAGAATAAAAGACTACGCACCAACATGAGGGAGGGTTTGAGAACGCCTCTAGTACTCAAGTGGAGAAGTCGAAAACCTTGGGAATAGAGGAAGAAGCATCTCAATTATAAATAAATTATGTATAATCTTGAAAAGTTTTAAAGGTAAAGGTGCTTGGACGCACAAAAGATGTTTGAATGAGTTGGAATTGATTTTAAATTGGGGATGGCAAGTATCGAAACATTAGGCTATCATCTAATGATTTGAATACTAGAAATTGGCGAGTGAGCTCAACCAATCATCTCTCATCCCAAAATAATTTATTATGAAATTGGTGTTTTGAGTGAGATAAAATATTTAAATTATTGGGCTATCATCCAACAATCTAAAGACTTTAAATTCGATTAAATCGTCGGGTTATCATCCAACAATTTAAACGAATGTCACTATATTATTTTAATGCAGAAAGAAGTATTTAGTTTATTGGGCTATCATCCAACAACCTAAAGACTTCCAATTCAATTAAATCGTCGGGCTATCATCCGATAATTTATTTGAATACCGCTCGAGTATTTTGACACGGATAGAAGTTTTATGTTATTGGGCTACCATCCAACAATCTAAAGACTTCAAATTTGTTTAAAACATTAGGCTACTATCTAACGATTTAAACAAATTTCATCCAAGTTTATTATGAAAAATATTTTGAAAAACAACTCGACGTTGGATCGAGGTTTGAGAAGAGGACTCAACGTTGGATCGAGTTTTATTGAAAGTGTTTTAAATGCTTGGTGAATGGAGAAAGAAATAATTGTAAATACCAAATAAAATCGACAAAGCCCATACAAGGTGGCCAACCTAAGTATAAAATAATTAAATTACATGTGTACTAGCAAAGTGGGCTAGTCTATTATAACGACTAATTGGAACAATTAATCGAAATAGGCTCACTGTAAGAAGGCCCAGGATCAAGCGTACATGTGTGCATGTGAGGTCATCGCGACGCTTCGTAGCTTTGTCGACTTACGGGTTTAAAATGATTCACAGTTATTAGTTTAAAAAATGATTTTTTGGTTTTGTGTAAGTGACGGTTAAATTAAATAAAGTAAAAACAGTTAAATATTTATTACAAGTTTTTTTGGGGAGAGGGATACATCGATTATAAATGGGGATTAAACGGTAAAATAAAATAGAAAGCGGTAAATTAATTACAACGCAACAAGGGGATTATGATACAATTTTTCGAATGGGGATAAATTAAAATTAAAGAAAGAGAAAACAGTAAATTGATTATATTAACGCATACGAATAGAAACTAAATGCGGTGAAACTTAAATATTAATTATTGTATCATGTTTTATTAATTAGAATAGGTTATAGGAACTAATTCTAAAAAAATTGATATAGGAAGAAGATTAATATAATATAATTCGAACTTATTTACGAATGAATAAATAAAGTATAATAATAAAAGTAATATGCATATAGTATATATTTACAATACTAAATATAAGAATAATATGTATAATTATATTTACAATACTAAATATAAGAAATAAAAATAATACTAAGTATAGTTATATTTACAGTATAAAAATAAAACATAAAAATAATAAATATATCTATACATACATTACTAAATATTGAATCAAAACAGTAACATAATTATAGATAACAGTATATAAATAAAAATGTATATTGATGCACTAATAGAAAATGTATGCTCGAACCACCCTCAGATATCTTCACAAGTAAGAGATACATTAGTAGCATAGGGTGAAATAAAAGAAATAAAGTTGCAATAAATCGAAAAATGATTAGTAAGCAAAATCCACAATCAAAATCACTATACATGCATAAACAAGTGATAACAAGAATTGAAATGTCAAAAGAATCAACATGAGTAATAAGATAATGAGCAAGTAAGGGTTCATGAAAGTTTGTAACTTCAAAACCGATCTTCAAACAAATCTTTATTCATTAGAAACCAAAATTAAAGTATATACTCAAATTGCGAATCATGACATTCTCAACACGTAAAACAAAATTGGAATTGAACCATAATCGATTAACCAAGGAAACATAACCACTTCAGTACTTGAATTAATCATAAACAATGTACGCTTAAATGGTCAAATTCAATATAAACAGATTCAATATAAACAATATCGATTTTGAATACTCGTACTTAGCATAAACAACATAACAACCTTATATTCAGATTTAAAAGTATGACTGCTGTATCATAAATTGCCATAAATCACATGAAACTTCTTTCACATAATGCCATGAATAGATTACCCAGAAATTAGCATCGAATCTTACCGAAATGCAGAGTTACGGAAACTGAACGGTGGAGTTACAGCGAGATATGGTGCTGAGCTGTGAAGGTTGTTGTTGCGGCGAGATGAAGAGCGATGACAGGGAGAAGGTTGAATGGTTGAGCCGCTGTTAGTTGTATGGCCGGTGAAGTAAGGTTGCAGTCGAAGATGGTGACGGATGGGAAGCGAGGGTTTGTGGCTCGGAAGAGAGCAGGTTATATGGAGCTGCGATGGAAGTTAGCGGCAGTGATGAGAAACAGAGGGAGTTTTGGTGGGTTACTCGGAGGGATTGAACGGAGTACGGCGAGACAGGGGGAGTATCCGACGAAGGAGAAGAGGAAACAGGGAGGAAGAGAAACCGGTGTGGTGAGAGCGAGAGAGGCAAAGGTGAGGTTATGGAAACGGTTTAATGGAACAGAAGCTAGGCTGTTGAAGAGATGTATGAAGGAGGAAGAAATGGAAACAGTGAAGGAAGATAATGGAAGGTGGAGGCTGTTGAAAATGAAGTGGTGGATGGGAGTTTTGGATAGTGTTGAGGAGATATGAGGGGTTTCGGACCGAGTCATGTGGAAGTGACAAAGAATGATGGAGGAAGTAGGTGTGGCTTTGTTTTTGGTTTTTGTTCCTCTGTGTTTTTGTGGTGTTTGGACGGAACAGTGGAGGAATGAAGAAGAAGATGAGTTTGTTTGTAATTTTTTTAATTTGGCTTTTGTGTTCTTTTCATCCGCCTCTCTAATCCGTTTCCATTTTGGTCCCCCCATTGCAACACTAACATAACACACACACACACACACACACACACACACACACACACACACATATATATATATATATATATTTCAAAAACTAGGTTTAGCAATTTTTTAATAATGCCCAAAATGCCCTTATGACAAAATGGGCCACAAAGCCCAAAAGATAAAAAAATAATCTATCCAACAACATTTTTGTTTTAATTTTTTGAGACAAAAATTGGACACCTAAAATTGTCAAAAATGGTAAAAGTTCGAACAATAAATTATCCGAAAAAATAAAATGAGTACATTAAAATAAACTACGAATCTCGAAGATTAAGGAAAAATTATTGAAAATGTTAAAATTGAAATAAAATGATAATAAAGAATATCCGACTTTAAAACGCTTACAGTTAAAAACGAGACTTCGAAATGTACCGAAAAATTAGGGAAAGCACATTTTTATGATTTACGCAATACGTAAATTTATAAAACAGTGAGTGAAAGATGAAAACTTGAAATATTTTCCCCGCTAATTTTCGCACAACATCAAATTGCTTTTAACACTCTGTTTATAAAACCGAAATATTGATATCATCGACATATAAATAATTTTAAAACAATGCAATAAACAGACAAAGAGGTAAAAATGAATGAAGTAAGATAACGGGTATTTTATAACTAAAAATAATGCAAATATTAATTTAGACTGACTTTTGATCAGTTTAAATACGACGAAATGATGCATATGCAATGAGTGAATGACTGTTTTTTTAAAATATAAATACAATGCAAGTAGAAAAATAGCAGGGTAAAATTTGGGGTGCAATAGTTGCTCCTATTTAAATATCTTCAACCAGATGATATGAAGATAATCAAGCTTCGTATTATCGCAGTGGGAGATAGTTAAATATTAAAAGCCTAAAATTTTGCCCTGAGATGCGATGGGTATGCTGTGAATAAAATGTAATGAGAAAGCGTTGAATGTAATGTTTTTTATATATATTTTTTTGACATTTTTTTTGAATGATGTATGATATAAGACAGACTCTATGGTAATTATTGGAAGACTCGAAACTAGAAATTTGTAGTAGATTAACTGATACAACATGGAATACACGCTGGAACAACTAGATATTTTTGGACATCTGTCAGAGTGACAAAGAATAACCAGTAATACTTGAAAAAAGAGGTAAAACCTAAGAAGTCCAGCAGTGACATCCAAGAATGAATCAGATGGAAAAGGAATCGACATCTAGTAACGACTTTGGATAAAGAGAGAAAGATTAAACATACAATGATGGCTTTGGATAAAAAAAGACTCGATATCTAACAATGGCATTAGATGACAGGAGAAGCTTTATGGAAAAGACAATCAAATGTTAAACAGATTTGAAGCTACACCAGAGAAATAAACTGGAAAAGACAGTTAGATTTTAAACAGATCTGAAGCTACATCAGAGAAATAAACTGGAAAAGACAATCAGATTTTAAACAGATCCGGTTACATCGAGAAATAAACTGAAAAGACAATCGATTTTAAACAGATCCGCTACATCGAGAAATAAACTGAAAAGACAATCGATTTAAATAGATCCGCTACATCAGAGAAACAAATTGAAAAGACAATCGATTTTAAAGATCGAAGCTACATCGAGAAATAAACCGAAAAGACAATCGATTTTAAGCGGATCCAAGCTTCATCGAGAAATAAAGAAAAGACAATCAGATTTTAAACAGATCTGAAGCTACATCAGAGAAATAAACTGGAAAAGACAATCAGATTTTAAACAAATCTGAAGCTACATCAGGGAAATCCAATAATGGAACTGGATGGAAAAATAGACCACGACATCTAACAATGGCTTTAGATGAAGGGATACTGACTGACAAACATCTGTTTTGGTAGATACCAAGTAAGTTGGATTTTGACTGCAAGGTAAGACATTGATTGTAACAAGACCTCGGGAAAATGCAAATGAGGATAAAACACTCTTGCTATGCATGATATATGAATTTTGTGATGCATGATATATGAATGATCTATGCATGTAGTATGTAATGCAGACGTTTATGACAACGGAGATTGACTCTTTTGTGGAGGTAAAATGGGAACTCTGATTCCTCAACACGAAGAACACTGCCAACTCTACATAGAGAAAAATGTCTTGAGAAACACTTCTAACACAGTTGTGAACTGTATCTAAAAGATGATCTTTGGAGGAAAGGGTGGAAGCGCTGCTTGAGGATTGCCCCGAATTAATTGATTGTTGAAGATAAACTGATCATGGCTTCAGTTCTTGAAAATAACTGAGGGAAAGGAGTGCCCCGGTATAAGTCTTGAAAAAGATCTTTTGATTAAAATAATTCTGAGCATGATTTGCACTGAGCAACAAATCTTGAACTGATTCACAACAGGATCCGAAAAAATACTTGCCCCTAATTAGGATCATTGACCAAGTTTCCTAACAGTTTGGACTTCCTTGATGAGGAAAACTTGTTTGCAAGCAAAAATTATTTATTCAGACATGGTAAATTTAATGCAAAGTTCATGCACAAGTTTTGAAAAAAATCATTTTCAGAATGACGTTATTGGTGTAAAAATAAATTACTGTTTAAAACACAGTAGCTTTAAAATTTAAAAGTGAAAGAGAAAACAAAGGTATAGATATACCAAGACTAATGATTTGCAAAAAATCTTAGGAGTCATATTACGCAACCTTGTTGTAGTATGCTTTCAAAAGAAACCTGACTTCAATTAGGTCTTTTGAGGGCTGTAACGTGGTCTGGTTCACGGTTTAAGAAACAAAGGATAAAGGCTCAAAATTTATTTGTACCCAACCTAATCTTCGTGATGTTCTTCAGTCCTACGCTCAGTTAAACTCAGATTGTGCATTTAGGTTCCAATAGATTTTGGACTGCACACTGATAGGAATGATGATGGCTCAGAAGCTGATATATTCTTGAGATAACCGTCACTTCTTTTTTTGCAACATTTTGCTGTTTAAGGACTTTTGTCAACTCTTGTTTGAATTTGTCATCCCTAACTTTTGCTTAAACCGTTCCATTTATGATTACGGTCCGCAGGATGCCCCAATTTTTGCCTAAGTTGCCTTTTGGTTTTAACTTAGCGGCTTTTCCTTTTGATATATATTTTTTGAAAGACAGTGACTGCTTGACTTTCCTGATTACGGAGAACCATCATCGTCACTTTTTGACTTGTATGACATCTCCGACACTTCTTGATGTGTGCGAAGGAAGCTTGATTGAATATAACCTCTATGGAAAGGCGTCTTGAATAAATGCACATCTGAATTAAACTGAGAATTACCCTGCCCCAGGTTAAAATTGCGGGTTTTTTCGTATAGAAAGAAACTCCAACTCCTAGGCTCGAAGGGGTTGACAAGGGACTAACTTCCTTATTTCTCCAGTGTTTGGGAATTGAAACAATGCCTGTATATCATCAGCAAAGTTTTATTTGAAAGCATACCAACATCAATTATGGGTATCTTGTTTTTATCATCCTCCCTCCAATCTTTGCAAAAACAAGAGCTCGATAGAGAAATTAAACAGGGAAAAATACATATATGAAAGCGATAAATGTAAATGATTCGAATCAAAACATTGCAATGCTCATTTCATTAAAATTAACATGAAATTACAAACAAGATTTGAAAGCAATAGTTTATCATAAACAAGGGAAAATGCAAACAGAAAGAAACATGGCCTAGTGACTAATCAGCAACAAGGATGAGTTGTCCTGTCTGAAACACTGGCTTTAGGAGGTGTCTCGAAATATTCTGAACTATTCTTCTTTTGACGTTGGCTCTAGTTCCGTACTTGTGTAGAGGAATCAGCTTGACAGTAAATCAACAACTAAAGATGGAGACAGACGAAATGAGTTTTTTGGACAACTTCAATGTATGCAAGAAATATGCAGATGGATGCAATGAAATGTAATGTCATCAATGCGAAAGATGTGATGAAATGAAATGTCACATATACAAATGGAATGCAACATAATGGTAGTAATAGGTTCACAGAGACGTGAAAAGGGATGATACAGGCAATTAGAACAACTTAATTAGGTGGGACCTATGATAGGACGGATTTAAGTTTTCTACCCAATAATTCCTCGTGGGATGGTTTTAAGGTCTTTGCGAAGTTTTCCTCGGAGTCTCAGATCCCCTTTTAACAAACACTATCATCACGTGAGAGGCCTACATGGTAATAGTATTTGGAAAAGTATACCCCAAGAAATGGCTCTTAACAGGATACTCAAAATCGTTTGAGCGGTCAGTCCAGGTTTGGGTATCATAAACAAACTTAGAGTTATAGTTCATTTGTCTAAAAATTGATGTCGTGCACTATCATGCGGGTCAACAACCTCCTTAAAACAACCAACTCTAAGCCGGAGTCTTTGCTTCGGTCCACAAGACATTGGAGTCAGGGGGCCCTAGGCTACGCAACCCCTCTATCCTAAAAGGTTACCTAGAAGCCTGGGTAGTGGGCTTATCTATGCATAAATAATCCCATCAGGAATTCCCACACAATAAATATATACACATGATAATAAATAAAGCATAGGGAATAAATGACTGAAACATAAATAAGAGATAAAATACAAAGAAGAAAGTAAAATACAACAATAAACACACATTGCGCAATGAACTAAACTAGGGTTAACTCGCTTGAGAAAACATCCCCAGTGAAGTCGCCAACTGAAGCAACTCGTTTTTCAAAAATCATTTAATTTTCAAAAAAAATAATGAAATCGCCACCGAATTTTATTTGTTCTAAAAGAAGAACGGGAAAATATAGATAAAACCCACGAAAAACGGATAAGACGGTCTATGAAATTAAGAGATGCAGGTCCGGGAGTTGGTTATGCAAGGGGAAGGTATTAGCACCCCTCACATCCATCGTACTCGATGGTACCCATTTAGTTCAAAGTGTGTTTGTGTGTTTGTATGAAATTTTACGATCTTCTAAGTTTTGAAATGAGAAAGAAAGGGAGAAGAAATGTTTTTATTATTTTTGCTCGCCTTTGGTCGTAAGACTTAGTGCCTACGTACTCCCTCGTGCAATGGGAAAGTCAGAGCGTCGTAGTTCGACTAGAAAATAATTATTTGTTGATTGATTTTAAATGAAAATACAAGTCATCATTTTTTAAAGGAGAAGACTCGTCTAACGTCCACAAGGTGTGATAAAGAATAAAAGACTACGCACCAACATGAGGGAGGGTTTGAGAATTCCTCTAGTACTCAAGTGGAGAAGTCGAAAACCTTGGGAATAGAGGAAGATGCATCTCAATTATAAATGAATCATGTCTAATCTTGAAAAGGTTTAAAGGTAAAGGTGCTTGGATGCACAAAAGAAGTTTGAATGAGTTGGGATTGATTTTAAATTGGGGATGACAAGTATCGAAACATTAGGCTATCATCTAATGATTCGAATACTAGAAATTGGCGAGTGAGCTCAACCAATCATCTCTTATCCCAAAATAATTTATTATGAAATTGGTGTTTTGAGTGAGATAAAATATTTAAATTATTGGGCTATCATCCAACAATCTAAAGACTTTAAATTCGATTAAATCGTCGGGCTATCATCCAACAATTTAAATGAATGTCACTATATTATTTTAATGCGGAAAGAAGTATTTAGTTTATTGGGCTATCATCCAACAACCTAAAGACTTCCAATTCAATTAAATCGTCGGGCTATCATCCAACAATTTATTTGAATACCGCTCAAGTATTTTGACATGGATAGAAGTTTTATGTTATTGGACTACCATCCAACAATCTAAAGACTTCAAATTTGTTTAAAACATTAGGCTACCATCTAACGATTTAAACAAATTTCATCCAAGTTTATTATGAAAAATATTTTGAAAAACAACTCGACGTTGGATCGAGGTTTGAGAAGAGGACTCGACATTGGATCGAGTTTTATTGAAAGTGTTTTAAATGCTTGGTGAATGGAGAAAGAAATAATTGTAAATACCAAATAAAATCGACAAAGCCCATACAAGGTGGCCAACCTAAGTATAAAACAATTAAATTACATGTGTACTAGCAAAGTGGGCTAGTCTATTATAACGACTAATTGGAACAATTAATCGAAATAGGCTCACTGTAAGAAGGCCCAGGATCAAGCGTACATGTGTGCATGTGAGGTCATCGCGACGCTTCGTAGCTTTGTCGACTTACGGGTTTAAAATGATTCACAGTTATTAGTTTAAAAAATGATTTTTTGGTTTTGTGTAAGTGACAGTTAAATTAAATAAAGTAAAAACAGTTAAATATTTATTACAAGTTTTTTTGGGAGAGGGATACATCGATTATAAATGGGGATTAAACGGTAAAATAAAATAGAAAGCGGTAAATTAATTACAACGCAACAAGGGGATTAGGATACAATTTTTCGAATGGGGATAAATTAAAATTAAAGAAAGAGAAAACAGTAAATTGATTATATTAACGCATACGAATAGAAACTAAATGCGGTGAAACTTAAATATTAGTTATTGTATCATGTTTTATTAATTAGAATAGGTTATAGGAACTAATTCTAAAAAAATTGATATACGAAGAAGATTAATATAATATAATTCGAACTTATTTATAAATGAATAAATAAAGTATAATAATAAAAGTAATATGCATATAGTATATATTTACAATACTAAATATAAAAATAATATGTATAATTATATTTACAATACTAAATATAAGAAATAAAAATAATACTAAGTATAGTTATATTTACAGTATAAAAATAAAACATAAAAATAATAAATATATCTATACATACATTACTAAATATTGAATCAAAACAGTAACATAATTATAGATAACAGTATATAAATAAAAATGTATATTGATGCACTAATAGAAAATGTACGCTCGAACCACCCTCAGATATCTTCACAAGTAAGAGATACATTAGTAGCATAGGGTGAAATAAAAGAAATAAAGTTGCAATAAATCGAAAAATGATTAGTAAGCAAAATCCACAATCAAAATCACTATACATGCATAAACAAGTGATAACAAGAATTGAAATGTCAAAAGAATCAACATGAGTAATAAGATAATGAGCAAGTAAGGGTTCATGAAAGTTTGTAACTTCAAAACCGATCTTCAAACAAATCTTTATTCATTAGAAACCAAAATTAAAGTATATACTCAAATTGCGAATCATGACATACTCAACATGTAAAAGAAAATTGGAATTGAACCATAATCGATTAAATTTTAAAAAAAACCGGGCAGCAAACACGCATATGCAATAAAGCTTGAATTCAGATTCAAAATTAATTGATTGAAGCAAATTCGGGAAGCCACAATTCAATCGGTTATTTAAGAAAGGCATACTGACCCATGAGCTTCTCGGTTATATTGTTCGTGAATAAGCACGGTGTCAATACTAAACCATCATCGAAGCTATAATATTACGACCATCAACCAAAAGTGGTGCCATTATCGATTAACCTTCGAATTCCAACTTGAATCGTATCAAAATCTCAAATAAACAACTGCAACTATAGAAAAAACAATGGTTGCCTCCACAGTTTCTCGGTTTGATATTTTACACGAATAAACGTGGCATTATCGTCACCTTCATCGAAACTAACCATGGAATAATAATCAAGTACAACTTTAATTGAATATTAGCATGAATGACTCATTAATATGGTCAGGATTTCTTTCTTTCAGATTTAACCAAGGAAACATAACCACTTCAATACTTGAATTAATCATAAACAATGTAGGCTTAAATGGTCAGATTCAATATAAACATATTCAATATAAACAGTATCGATTTTGAATACTCGTACTTAGCATAAACAACATAACAACCTTATATTCAGATTTAAAAGTATGACTGCTGTATCATAAATTGCCATAAATCACATGAAACTTCTTTCACATAATGCCATGAATAGATTACCCAGAAATTAGCATCGAATCTTACCGAAATGCAGAGTTACGGAAACTGAACGGCGGAGTTACAGCGAGATATGATGCTGAGCTGCGAAGGTTTTTGTTGCGGCGAGATGAAGAGCGATGACAGGGAGAAGGTTGAATGGCTGAGCCGCTGTTAGTTGTATGGCAGGTGAAGTAAGGTTGCAGTCGGAGATGGTGATGGCTAGGAAGCGAGGGTTTGTGGCTCGGAAGAGAGCAGGTTATATGGAGCTGCGATGGAAGTTAGCGGCAGTGATGAGAAACAGAGGGAGTTTTGGTGGGTTACTCGGAGGGATTGAACGGAGTACGGCGAGACAGGGGGAGTATCCGACGAAGGAGAAGAGGAAACAGGGAGGAAGAGAAACCGGGGGTGTGGCTGTGAGAGCGAAACAGAGGCAAAGGTGAGGTTATAGAAACGGTTTAATGGAACGGAAGCTAGGCTGTTGAAGAGATGTATGAAGGAGGAAGAAATGGCAACAGTGAAGGAAGATAATGGAAGGTGGAGGCTGTTGAAAATGAAGTGGTGGATGGAAGTTTTGGATAGTGTTGAGGAGATACAGAGGGGTTTTCGGACCGGAGCTGTTACGGTGGAAGTGACAAAGAACAGATGGGAGGGAAGTAGGTGTGGCTTTGTTTTTGGTTTTTGTTCCTCTGTGTTTTTGTGGTGTTTGGACGGAACAGTGGAGGAATGAAGAAGAAGATGAGTTTGTTTGTAATTTTTTTAATTTGGCTTCTGTGTTCTTTTCATCCGCCTCTCTAATCCGTTTCCATTTTGGTCCCCCCTTGCAATACTAACATAACACACACACACACACACACACACACACACACACACACACACACACACACACACACACACATATATATATATATATTACAAAAACTAGGTTTAACAATTTTTTAATAATGCCCAAAATGCCCTTCTAACAAAATGGGCCACAAAGCCCAAAAGATAAAAAAATAATCTATCCAACAACATTTTTGTTTTAATTTTTTAAGACAAAATTTGGACACCTAAAATTGTCAAAAATGGTAAAAGTTTGAACAATAAATTATCCGAAAAAAATAAAATGAGTACATTAAAATAAACTACGAATCTCGAAGATTAAGGAAAAATTATTGAAAATGTTAAAATTGAAATAAAATGATAATAAAGAATACCCGACTTTAAAACGCTTACAGTTAAAAATGAGACTTCGAAATATACCGAAAAATTAGGGAAAACACATTTTTTATGATTTACACAATACGTAAGTTTATAAGACAGTGAGTGAAAGATGAAAACTTGAAATATTTTCCCCGCTAATTTTCTCACAGCAACAAATTGCTTTTAACAGTCTGTTTATAAAACCGAAATATCGATATCATCGACATATAAATAATTTTAAAACAATGCAATAAACAGACAAAGAGGTAAAAATGAATGAAGTAAGATAACGGGTATTTTATAACTAAAAATAATGCGAATATCAATTTAGACTGACTTTTGATCAGTTTAAATACGACGAAATGATGCATATGCAATGAGTGAATGACTGTTTTTTTTAAAAATATAAATACAATGCAAGTAGAAAAATAGCAGGGTAAAATTTGGGGTGCAACACCCTTTTGACAAAATGGGCCATAAAGCCCAAAAGATTAAAAAATAATCTACCAAAAACATTTTTGTTTTGATTTTTAGAGATAAAATTGAACACCTAAAATTGTAAAAAATGACAAAAGTTCGAACACTAAATTATCAGAAAAAAAATAAAATGAGCACATTAAAATAAACTACGAGTCTCATAAATTAAAGAAAAATTATCAAAATGATTTAAATCGAAATAAAATGATAACAAAGAACACCCGGCTTTAAAACGCTTACGGTTAAAGACGAGACTTCGAAACATATCGAACAATTAAAGAGATCATATTTTCATGATCTACGCGACACATAGATTCATAAAGCAGTGAATAAAAGATGAGAACTTGAAATATTTCCCCCGTTAATTTTCGCACAGTGTCGAATCACTTTTAACAGTCTGTTTATAAAACCAAAATATCGATATCATCGACATATAAATAATTTAAAACACTGCAATAAACAGGCAGAGAGATAAAAATAAATGAAGTGGAATAACGGGTATTTTTTTAACTAAAAATGATGTGAATATCGATTTAGACTTTTGGTCAATTTAAATACGACTTATGATGTAAATGCAATGAGTGAATGACTTTTTTTTTTATATATAAACAAAAAGCGAGTGGAAAAATATTAGGGTAAAATTTGGAGTGCAATAGGGAGCATTTACTTGGGACACACCTTTGTGAGAGGCACACCACAAATTCACATAAAATCTTAAGGTGATAGATATGTGGGTTCTCTCACTTAGATAGTGTTCAATTTTTTTTAAACTAATGTGAAATTTCTTTCTCACACTTAATTCTCAACATGTTGTGAATTAGATTTTTTTCTAAATTTTGCTAGATTGAAAATCAACCAAAATAATATTTTTTGGCGAGACTTATCTTCTATAAACAGAAAGCTTTCGTCATTTTTAAAACACACTGAAAATATGATTTAACCCTTTTTCTCATTTTCTACTTTTTTTTCATTTCACTCATTTTACTAAAACTACTTTAGTGTTTTAGGAGTGAAAAATATCAATAAGATTTTTGTTGTACTTGATAAAAGTACAATATGTGGCATCCCCTAATGATTAAGGGTTGTCTTAGACTTTTAAAGTTTGTTACGAGATTAGACCTAGCTCACATAGTGAGGCGTGACACTCTGTATGTGGTATCTACGTGATGAGATTGGTCCATTAACCTTAGGGTTGCAATATTTATAGAAATTCTTGGCCCTCAACTTCACATTCTCGAAATGTATTTACCAATTATAGGAGCGTGGGAAAGAGGCAATTAATCCCTTATTATTTAGGAGCATATGATTAACTCTCATTAACTCATTCTACGCTCCATTGTGTGCTACGACACATCACTCTACATTCATGTATCTGGAAAGTCATCCAAGGAGTGGACGATGCATTTGAGAAATAAGTTTTCATCCCAATAAATAAGGGACTATGGATTCTCTGACGTGGACGAGGCACACTTCCCTTGTTAGAGAAACTTCAGGCGCTTTTGGGACGGCCTTTACACATATACAAATACTCATTCCCTCAAGCGCGATGCCTTTTTTAAGGTGAAGTGATTAGTTGGGTTTCCTTCCTTGGAACCATTCATATGAGACTTTGAGTTAAATACCTTTTGCGAGACTTTAACTTGAGCCCCTCAAGTGAGACTTTAAGCTGAGTTCCTAATGCAAGAATTTAAGTTGAGTCCCTCAGGAAAGACATAAGTTGATTTACTCTGACAACACTCTAGGTTAAGTCCCGCATACGAGACTTTAAGTTGTGTCCCATATGCGAGACTCTAGGTTGGGTTCTTTAGGCGAGACTTTTGTAAAATCAAGACTCTCAATCTTAATGAAGAACTTTTGTTTTGATGAAGACAAATTATTATGGTAAGAAGGTAAAGATGTTAATCAAAGCAAAATGCTCATCAAGCTAAAGCATCATGTTCAAGACTTTGATCCAAGGAACTTTACAACTTTTAAAAGGTATAATAACAATTCCATGCAACTACTGAAGTCTTAGATGCTCAAATATCAAAACATGATTGCATAACATACTAATTTGGTTACATAAGTTTTCTAAGCAAAATAATTGATTTTTCTGATGTGCAATCGATTTACATTTGTGAGCAATCGATTGCTTACTGAATGTTAAAAATAAATTTTCAATTTTAAGCTTCTGGTCTTAGGAGCAATTGATTTGCACTTGGCAACAATCGATTGCTTACTAAGCGTTTTAAAATAATTATTCAAATTTAAGGCTTCTTCTTTAGGTGCAATCGATTTGCATTCTAAAGAAATCAATTGCTCACTGAAGACTTTTGAAAATTATGACTGTTGGAAGGCAATGCAATCAATTTTCGCAAAGGTGCAATCGATTGCTCACTAAACGGAATTGAAAAATCAGAATGTTTTCATGCACCTCTTCATGCACCCTTTCACTTAAAAATTGTCTCTAATCTTGGCAATTTTTCATGATTAATATGAAGAGACTTATGACATTTCAATGGGGTGTAATGAACATATAAATACTCAAATTTTCAGAATTAATCTTTACTTCTTCCAATCAATTATTATTCAAATTTCAAAATTCATAATCAAGTGTTCATCTTTCATACAATATTTTTCTGCATACTTTCACATTACATAAAACAACAAATATTGAGCAACCTATTTCTTAAGTCATTGTGAATTATTGTTATTGGAAGGGAAGATCAAGTACATTAATAAATCAATCAAAGTGATATTTGTTCTACAATCTTACAAACTCAAAAACTCTTGTTGAATCCATATATTATTTTTAGAATTGTTGAAAATAAGAAACATTGGCATTGTATCCTTGCTTTTCCAAGATTGTTGGTAGCAAGTTTGTGCGTTGAAGAGGATTGCTCTTCTTACACTTAGTGTTTAGATCTTAAAGGTCTTAAGAGCCTTTGATCTCCCTATAGGTTAGATAGTAAGCATCACCATTAGTGTTAATAGGTTGTACAACCACTCTAACTATAGTGAAAACTCTTTCGTGTTGAAAAGGGGCTGGACGTACCTTCGGAGTGTGATGGGAACCAAGATAAATCTCTTGTGTTCATTTATTTTTCTGCACTTTACATTTTTCATAAACACACTAAACTAGAAAAATAATCCTAACACCACTAAAAAACCGATAAAATTTTTATCTACCTAATTCACCCCCTCTTAGGTGTACTATGGACTTACAATTGACATCAGAGCATGTTATAGGTTCTCTATGACAAGAAGGCAATCAATCTTCTTCAAGGTTCTCTTAGAATGAATGAATTCTTTCAAATTTACGCATGTACAACGAGAAAAGAAATATGAGATACTTTGGTCTAAACTCATGAAGGAACCGCTAAAGTTAAAAGATCTAGATTGAATACCTTGAATCAAGAATACAAATTATTCTGAATGCAGCCCGGAGAATCCATCCTTGACTTGCAGAAAAGATTCGTTCACTTGAAAAATCATTTGAAGGCACTCGGTAAGACTTTAATTAACGATGAATTAAACCTTAAAGTGCTTAGATCTTTGAATAGGGAATGGAAACCAAAAGTGACGGAAATATCCGAAAACAAAAGCCTAGAAACTATGACTTCCGCAACATTATTCGGGAAACTTCAAGAATATGAAACGGAACTTGGAAGGCTTGAAAAATATGAGAATCATGAGAAGAAATTCAAAGGTATTGCAGTGAAAGTAGATTCAAAATAAAGTCAAGTTAAAGATGCATCGGAGGAGGATGAAAAATTCTTGCTTCTTGTGAAAAGGTTAGGAAAATTATTTGGCCATAAAAATAACTTTGGTAATTCTAACTTTGTCAAAAGGAAGAAATTCTCAAAGAATAAAGATAAAGAAGCCTACACATCAACACAAGATGTCACACGCTATGAATATGGAAAGCAAGGTCATATAAAGCCGGACTGTCTGAAACTCTCCAAGAATAATGGATTCAAAGGCAAAAAGGAGTTCAAAAATAAAAAGGCCTATGTTGCCTGGGAAGATAATGAGATAAGTTATTCATCCGATTCAGATAGTGACGAAAGTGCAAATCTAGCATTGATGGCTTCACACCATTCCAATGATGAAGATGACGAGGTTTGTTATGATAATTCTCTTTATGATAATGGTGCACAATATACAATAGATGAAATCTTAAATGAATACAAAATTCTATATAGAACTATTTCATCTCAACAGAAAATTATTTCATCTTTAGAAGAAAAAGTTGAAACAATTGAAAAAGAGTATAAAGATGAAAAAGAAAAGATGATTAGTGATCAAAAACAGAATTTTGTATGCAATAATTGTGAATCACTTTTTTTCCAAATTGTTCAGTTAAAAAGAGTTCTAGAAAGATATGAAAAATGACAAGTTGGATTGGAAAATGTTTTTAGCAAACAAAGGTATCCTAAAGATAAAAGTGGACTTGGTTATTCAAAATTTTCTCAACCAAGTCCCAACAAAACTATCTTTGTTAAGGCTAGTAACCAACCAATCCAAGAGAAAGTGAACAAGCCTAAAGTAGGGGTACCACTAGAAAAAGTACCTCAATTCAAAAATCATCACAAATATCATAGTACATCGATGACCCTCGATATTGCCTACAAATATATGATCTCGTCCCTCGGTTGTCGCCTACGAATAAGTGATGATCGTCCCTTCGAATTGCTAAGGTATCCTTACAATGTTGCCTTCAATGACCATACGATGATCCTACGCCTGTCCCTTCACACCCAACGGATAAAGTTACCTACCAACCAATGGTATTGATAGCGTTGTCCTAAAGGAGAAGGAAAAAAACAAGAACGAACTTTCTAAGTAGGTTATAAGACTCTAAATTGCTTGCTCCAATCAATCAAAATACTTTTCACACCTCACACTCTTTTCAAAAATACTTTCAAACAAACACTTTGTATACATTCATACGAGAACCATTACAAAGTTACATTTTCAAAAAAATATTTTCAAACACTTCGTATACATTCTTGAGGACTGATACAAGAATCATTACGAAGTCAAAGTCAAAATATTTTCAAACAAATCACACACACACAAAGCGAGTTTTCAAAAAAGTGAGCTAAAGCAATTAAGAGCCCGTAGATAACTACAGATAGAAAGGATGCTAATACCTTCCCTTTTCATAATTACCTCCCGTACTCAAAATCGATAAAAGGTCTTTCCTGTTCTTTTCACCTTTCCCTTATTGGATAAAAGAAAAGTCGGTGGCGACTTTTGCTAACTGCAACATTTGCGATAAAACGCAAAACAAACAAGTCAGTTCTCCCACCGTGTTACAGAAGGCTATTTTCTTGTAACTCATTTGTAATCTCTTGTAACAACTTTCTGAGTATAGTGAATTGGAGAGCTGCTCTTATCCCCAGAGTAGATCGTTTGATCGAACTGCGTAAACAAACCTTCATCTTTTTTCCGTCTTATTCTGTTATATTTTATGTTTAAGAATTATTATTGCTACAAACCATTTATTTTGGTTGCTACTATTCTTTGCCCCACAAATTAATATTGAATTTTTTCGTAATTAACAACAAGATTCACAACAAGCGGTGCGGTGAGCGTGGAGCAAAGAGGTATTGAGTACCATGGGTAGATGAAAGATCGAGAAGTTTTTCGGTAACGACTTCGGGTTGTGGAAAATTAAGATGCAGGCAATTTTCATTTAAGAGAAGTGTATCGATGCTTTGAAGAGTGAAGCATTGATGTCAGAAGGTCTTACACAGGTACAAAAGACCAAGATAGTGGATAAGGCCAGGAGTGCCATTATCTTGTGCCTCGAGGATAAAATTCTAAGAGAAGTCACTAGGGATAAATTTTGCAGAAATCAAGGGATAAAAATGCATTTTATCGCTGAGTTGTTATTGAGTTTTTGGGGAAAAGTTGTGGTTAAAACAACTTACTTGGCTGGTAGAAAATTTCTTCAGAAGAAGAATAGTGAAAACCAAGGGAGAAAACCGGGAGAAACTATAACGGAGAAAACTCAGTTTGAGGTGGAGTTTCCTACTGTGAGTGCTAGCAGTAGTGAGAGAATGGTTACAAAGATCTCTGATTATCATTTGACTCATGGTAAGGTAAGGAGGATAATTGTAACATCTCAAAGGGACGGTTTTGCTAGCCTTGGATATTATGTTTTTAATGTGGCTGAAGGACTGCAAAATAAAAGAAGAAAAACCTTCATGGAGACATTTGAAAATAGGTGGAGTCAAGGGTGGTTGAAAAATCATACTTGTAGACTTGTTAAATTACCTAGGAAGATAAAGGTAATTGGAAACAAGTGTATGCAAGTGGCGAGATCAAGATTCAATGGTTGTTTAAATTTGATCAAGGTTATTGATTAGAGTTTCAACCTTTTACAGAGCAACAATGTTGTTGATGGTTAAATAGATATCAACACGGTTTAAAGTCAAGGTCGAGATTGTTGTAAATGTGCCTTAAAACCTTTGTTGATGAAGAGAAAGAAAACATGTTTCGAAATTGCCAAAAATAAAAAAACCGAAAAATAACGGGTTCGGTCGATTCGGTTCATTGATCCATTCATTAATGTTAGAATATATTATATTAATTTGGAGATCATATAAATTAATATAAAAAGATAGGGTTAATACCTATTTTCACCCCTGACATATGGGGTGTATTTGAAAAATCCCCCTGCCAAAAAAAAAGTTCCAATAGTTACCTTGACAAATTTTAAAAGTTTCATTTTTTACCTTTAGGATGTCACATCACCTAAAAGGCTGATGTGGCTTATTTTTTTGTTAAATTTATATTTTTTGGTTATTCCACATCACATAATTCCCAAGCAAATGACCAGAATGCCCTTAGCTCCATTTATCTTAAAATCCAAAATTATTTTGCATTCTTCATGTTTCAATTCAGACCCTACGACGGTGTTAATGAACAGGATGGTGGCTCCGATGAACATCTGTGGCGGCGGGAGGTGGTGACGCTGCTTTTTGCTCCGATCAACATTTTTTTTACATCGCTAGCTTCATCTCCTTCTCCCCTCTTCTAATATGTTGCTGGTTTTTACAGATGATCCATGATTTATCCGGGATCTTGAAAGGGCTTTTCAAAACCCTAATGTTCTAATGCAATTTCCAGCAACGAATATGGAGGATCCGAACCTTTGAGATGCGAAATCGGTCTTCTGAAGCAAGGTTGAGGGTTTGCACTGTGGTCGCAACTTCGATTTTGATAACTTTTCTCTTCTCTTTCTCGAGATTTCTGAAGGGTTTGGTTTTAGGAAAGTGATGAGAAAAAAAACTTTAGGGTTTTCGGTTGTTTGATGTGCTTTGGTTTTTTTCTAGTTTGTATGAACAATGATCTTATTGTGATTCGATTTTCATTTTTGTAACTTCTGAAAGTTTTTCTGCTAAAGGAAAATGATGAGCAATTTCTGGGTTTGATAACTTTCTGAGTTTTTGGTTTGAAAACTGAAGGGTGTGCTAAGGGAAAATGATGAAGAAATTCTGGGTTTCGATTCTTGCTGTTTGTTGCTGCTGAGTATGATATATCATGAACTGTTTTGGTTTTGTGCTTGTTGCGGTTGTGCTAGGGTTTGTGACCACTTTGCAAGGATGAAGATGAAGAAAGCAAACCCTAATCGTAGGGTTTGAATTGAAACATGGAGAATGCAAAATAATTTTGGATTTTAAGATAAATGGAGCTAAGGGCATTCTGGTCATTTGCTTGAGAATTATATGATGTGGAATAACCAAAAAATACAAATTTAACAAAAAAATAAGCCACATCAGCCTTTTAGGTGATGTGGCATCCTAAAGGTAAAAAATGAAACTTTTAAAATTTGTCAAGGTAACTATTGGAACTTTTTTTTTGGCAGGGGGATTTTTCAAATACACCCCATATGTCAGGGGTGAAAATAGGTATTAACCCAAAAAGATATTATAAGATATTTATAATATTTGAGAGATATTATAAAAAGATTATAATAATATCTTTTATTCTAATAATTAAGGAGATATGTTTTTGGATTTGTTATGGATTTGGTGGATTTTGGCTATTATAAATATGTATCTCCTCTGTTATTACAATGCGACAATCTTAGAGCTTACACCAAAAGAGAGAATAAGGGTTTGAAGGCATTGTGTAGGGTTTCGGCTATTCTCAAGGTAAACCGTAGAAGGCAAAGGTTTTGGAAACCTTTGAGGTTATCTAAGGTTATTGGGAATTGGGAAACACTTGTTTACACTTTGGGTTTGAGTTATTCATATATTGAAGGTTGAAGGGGTTGAGAAACACTTGGGTAGAAAATAGGGTAATTCTTGGGCACCTTCAGGGTTGTTCTTGGGAACATGAAGACGAAGATTATTTTCTTGTAACTCATTTGTAATCTCTTGTAACAAATTTTTGAGTATAGTGAATTGGAGAGCTACTTTCTCCCCCAGAGTAGATCGTTTGATCAAACTGGGTAAACAAACCTTCGTCTTTTTCTCACATATATTTTCTGTGTAAAAATTATTATTGCTGGAGACCATTTATTTCGGTTGCTATTATTCTTTTCTCCATAAATTGATATTGAATTTTTTCATAATTAACAATAAGATTCACAATAATTTTTTTATACTTTGAGAATAATTTTTGTAATATTATGAGAGTTTTTTAATTAATTAATTACTTTATTATAATGTGTGTTTATTAATGTTTGAATCAAATTATGACACTATTAGTAGCATTAAAATGACTTTGGCTTAAAATAAGTACAAACTTAGACTAATGTTTCTGCCCAAGTTTCTTGCAAGACAATTTTCGAATATACATATTTAAAATAATGTTATTTAAATAGCTTAAAATGCAGTCAGTGAGATTTTCAGAAATGTATAAAAAATGCATTCAAAAATGTTTTCGGACATGCACTTTCGATTACACCCCGTTATATTTTAATAGGTGCATTTTCAATTTTTTTTTAGAAACAACGGAGTGCTTGTTTGATTTACGAAAATACATCAAATTTTAAAATTTAAAAGTGTGAGCCAGTCCTAAGGGTGAAAAAAGAAATTTTCAAAAGATACTTTTTGTATTTTTCATGTTTTTGTATTTTTCATGTTTGTTGACCTGTGCTCTCCTAAAAAAAATCACTCCTAGAGATGCATGGGCATCTCAACCCTTAGGCCGTAAAATCCTCACTTTAGATTTCAAAATTTTAAATTTATTAACTAATATATAAATTTCATTAATATCCAAATAATTATTATTATCATAATTCAAGAAGTAATAATAATGACATTAAAATTGTATTAAAAGTCTTCTATGCACTCCTAGAGATGCATGGGCATCTCAACTCTTAGGCCGTAAAATCCTCACTTTAGATTTCAAAATTCTAAATTTATTAACTAATATATAACTTTCATTAATATCCAAATAATTATTATTATCATAATTCAAGAAGTAATAATAATGACATTAAAATTGAATTAAAAGTCTTCTATGCACAATAACTTAAATAATTTTAAGTTAATCATTTATTTATTTAAAATATTTAAAATGATTAAATGAAAATGAACAAATATTAAATAAATATATTAATTGAAATAATACTTTAGTTATCCGTTCAAATTTGATGGTAGGGCATTTTTTTAAACTAAAAAGACATTCAAATTTCATAGAATAATATAAATTTAAAATCGCTAAATTGAAAAAGGTTAATCTGTGAACAAACTCACAACACCTACACATATAACGAATAAATATCTACAAATGTGATAAAATTTACAAATATGACAAAATTAAAATGCTCGAAACTCCTGTGTCTCTAAATCAACGGTGTTGATGACGATAACACAACGTCGCACTAAGACGGTGAAATATGAAAAATATTAAAAATATATGTGAAATCACTTATTTGACGTAAAATGTGCATTCCTGAATGGACCCTTAGACGAAGAAGTTTATGTTAAAAAAATAGTTGGATTTTTGAAACATAACGAAGAGAGAAAGGTGTACAGGCTTTATAAAGCCATGTATGGATTGAAACAAGCTCCAAGAGCTTGGAATAAGAAGATTGATAGTTTCTAAGGGATAAGGAATTTGTGAAGTGCACAATTGAACATGAAGTATACGTAAGAAGAAACAATAGTAAATTACTTATACTATGTCTCTATGTCGATGACTTGTTGATAACAGGTAGCTGTAAGAAGGAGATCGAAGACTTCAAAGGTGATCTCAACAAGGAATTCAAAATGTCTGATCTAGGTGATATATCCTATTTCCTTGGCATAGAATTCTACAAGACTAGTGAAGGTTTGATGATGCATCAATGAATATATGTAGGAGAAATTCTTAAGAGATTTGAGACGGAAGAATCCAATTCGACTTTGACACCTGCAGAACCAAGACTGCAACTGTCAAAAGACTTAGAGGAATATGAAGTCGACTCAACCCAATATAGAAGACTTTTTGGGTCTTTAAGATACCTTTGTCATACGAGGCCTGACATAGCATATAGTGTGATTATGGTAAGTAGACTCATGCAGAGGCCAAATGTATCACACCTAGCAGCGGAAAATAGGATATTGAGGTATTTGAAACGAACTCTTGACGATGACATTTTATTTCCAATAGCTGATAAAGGAAAAGAATGCAAGTTAGTGAGGTACACAAATTCGAGCTGGTGTAGTAATGCTGAGGATCGAAAATCCATAGTAGGATATGTGTTTATGTTAGGTGGTGTGTCAGTTGCTTGAAGTTCGAGAAAGGAACCAGTTGTGACATTATCATCATGCGAAGCAGAATATATAGTTGTTTCTCTTTGTGCATGTCAAGCGACTTTGATGGTGAACTTGGTCGAAGAAATCATAGGTAAAGATCTTGGAGCAATTACCATAAAGATCGACAACATGTTAGCTATCAAGCTGACGAAGAACGCTATAGCAAACAGTCGAAACAAGAACATCGAAATGAGGTTCCACTATCTTTGAGAGCAAGTAGTCGGTGGGAAGATGAACTTGGAACACTGCAGAACTGAAAATTAGATTGCAGTTTCATGACAAAGGGTGTGCAGGTCGAAGTATTTCGAAGACTAAGAGCTATGATGAATATAGATAGCTTAGACACAATGAATTAGGTGGTGTGTTAAAAATAATTTCTTGTGTCGAAAAGATTTGATTTGATTTGTTTTAGGAGTGTGGAAATAATTTATTACACACATATTTGATTTTAACTTAGATAGATATGATTTAGATCTAAAATAAGTATATTTGATTTAGCTCCAAAATAGATATTTTGGGCTTTTATAGTTTTGGGCATTAACTAACCTAAATCTATAAATAGAGAGAATAACTCCTATTTTTGTAATCAAGTCATTCACATGTGAATAATAAAATTTTCCACAATTTGTGGGCAGAGAGTTATTCTACAAAAAATCATTGTTATTTCTTTCTTTTTCATTTTCATTATATGTTTATAAGAATCTTGTTCATCAAGATTGATAAAAATTCATCATAGATTTTGGGTGGGTTTCCAATATTGAATGAATCAACAATTTTTCTTTGGTAGAACATAAAAGAAGACAAATAATAGTGTAATACTTAATTTTATGAAAACTAAATTCTATAATTTTAATTTATTCTATTTAATCTTTATTTAAAGTGATTTTTTTATATTCTATTTTTTTTTATTTATCTTAAAATATATGGTGTCAACTTAAAAATGAGAGTTAGGTTATTTAAAATATGAATAAATAAATGATATAGTTGATTGTCCATTGAATGAACGAGATAACAACATAAATAAAAATGCAAATAAGGAAGGTTAACGAAGAAATATAAGCCTTTATGGAGTAAACGGAAAGATCAATGAAGAAAATAAAATAAAATTATGTATAAATAAGATGAACGAAAATTACCTTTTTAAATGATTAATAAGATGTTTGTTTCAAGAATTTATAAAAGATTCTTAAGAAAAAATTAATTGAGAATAAAAATATGAAGATTTGATTTTCGGATTTCTTTCTTAAATTGCATTTAGCATATAATTTGATGTTCCTTCAAATATATATATATATATATATATATATATATATATATATATATATATATATATATATATATATATATATATATATATATATATATATATATATATATATATATATATATATATATATATATATATATATATATATACACACACCACCCGATAATTTGGAGATTTTGTGCCAATTTTAAAATTAGCCTCAATAATAAATTTATATGCATCAAAGATTGAACAATTGACATTTAATTTAAATAAAATAAAGGTTTTACCACTACACTAACAAGATCACACTACACATTAAGTTAAACAAAACAACATGATATATTTATTTTAGATTTATACTTTATAAAACAAACAATTTGAGACCCCTATTTTTGAAAGCCTTGGACCAAGGACCATGTTAACTGGGCCTAAGGTTGGCTATGATATATATATATATATATATATATATATATATATATATATATATATATATATATATATATATATATATATATATATATATATAAATGAATATTCCGACCTACCTTTCATTCTTTTCATGAGAATAAAATCATAAAAAGAATAAAATCATAAAACATATAAAAGTTATAAAAATTATTTTATTCTAAAAAACTTTTATTTTTGAAAATAAATATTTTTAGCGCCATTGCATTTCTCGTAATATAATTTCTACACTTGAAACAAAAGCCTCTTTCTTTGAGTTCGCATAATTAGGTTTCAATAATATTTGATACGGCCTTGTAGATAAGAGACACATAATGTTTGCGAATATTTTTTTGCAAGGTAGAAGATAATCTCAGGTCAAATAATGATGAAATCGGAACCAAACAATCAAAATGAAAAAATAAAGAAAATAAAGTATAAAGAATATTAAAGGTGGAGATCATCACTACTCCTTCTTCAATGAAATTAACACCGAAGACAATCTATACACTGTAGAGGAAACACATAAAATAAAATTATAACTATGACAAAGTTATTGTAAAACTATTTTATTCATTTATTCTTTTTGTTAATTATCATATTCATTAATTTTCTACACAAACAGTGGCGATTATGTTACAATCCTTCTGCGAATGGAGATACATGTGGCCATTCACAACCGTTGTCTGTGCACACGTTGCAACTTTGCAACTTTGCATGTTATCTCTAAATAATATTCTCTTTTCAGTCCATCTTTGCACACTCATCTGCTTCTTTATATGCGACGCCAACACGTCGTATATTATCTACTTTTGCATGCAATTCATTATATATAAGATCGAACATCATACGAATCAGTCACATTCACTTCACCTTTCAGCTAAACCGCTATTATGGAGAGGAAAACACTCAGTTTCTTGTTCATGCTCTTCCTTCTCTTAGCAGCTGGTAAATACGATGTATATTGATATTATTGTTCGTTTTCAAATATGATATGTTTGATCATTTGGAACATTTATATGTGTTGCGTGGTTAATGAATTACAGATGTTACGGTGAAGACAGCAGAGGCGAGAAAGTGTGTGTCTCAAAGCCACAAGTTTCATGGACCATGCTTGAGGGACAGCAACTGTGCAACGGTATGCTTGGGAGAAGGTTTTACTGGTGGCGATTGTCACGGCTTTCGCCGCCGCTGTTTTTGCACCAGGTTTTGTTAGTTCAACAAATGGCCATGCATATAATTACTTTATTAATCTTAAATAAATATGATCTTTAAGTATGTTCAATTTTATGTGTAATCAATTTTATGTGATATGGTATTAATATGGCTCCAATAATAAATTTGGCATATCTCTAAAATCAATTTCCTCTTATTGCATTTTCTTTGAAATAATAATTACGATTTCTATGCATATTATTATTCATTAATAGTTTTAATATTAAATTTTACATTAGTGTAATACTCTTAAAAATTCATTAATAATATATTTTAATGATATATCAAATAAAGTAAAATAAACAAATTTATGTATGAGTAAATAAAAAAATGGTCCATAATGTTCTTTGCAAGAATCATCGTCAATTTTCATAACACTTCATATTTAAATGGGGCATAGACAAGCACAACACGTCATACTTAGATCGGGCATAGACAAGCATAGACACGCACAACACTTCATACTTAGATGCTACACTAAACAATATAATTTCCACCTTAGCACAACGCTTCGTTAAAACATTTACTACTTGCTTCTGGGTGCTACACTAAACAATATAATTTTTAGCACTCTATTTTAGATTTGATTTTTTAGAAAATGAAAATTTGTGTTTGTCTTTACTTCTCCCATATAATATTGCCATATAATATTGGATTCTTGGCAAGATTTAAGACATATTTGTTGTCAATCATCAACTTCAAAAATTTGCTAATTTTTATTTTCAAATTCTTCAATAAAATTATCAACCAGACAAATGAATTGCAATATATTCGGTTTCACAAATTGACAAAGCAACAATTGGTAGTTTCTTAGAGCACCAACAGATGAGACTTTTCGTATACTTAAAAAATATCTCAAAGTACTTCTACAATTAATTATGTCTCCACACCAATCAAAGTCCGAACATCACATCAGCTCTGAGTCAGATTTATCACCAGAAGTAAACAACACTCTATATCTCATAGTATTATAATGTATATGAGTATCTTGATAGTAATTTGGTAATGTGACAATTTTGACTTGTTCATAAATCTACTCATCATTTCAACCGCATATCAAATTATAGGTTAGGTGTTACACAAATATCTTAATGAATCAACTAGCTATTTAAAGGTAAACATCTACATCATCATCCTCGACATCAGAATCTGGCTTGTGATTCATTTCAATATGTGTGATTGAACTCAAATTTCTTCAAAAATTTAAGTTTATATTTCACTTGATGCAAAATTATATCTTTTTCAAAGTATAGAATCTTCATCCCTAAAATAATCATATTTTTCAGAGCATTGATCATCTAAAACTCATTTATCAACACATTCTTAAACCTGATTATCTCATCAGAACAATTCTCTATTAGCAATATGTCATCAAAATAGAGACACACCAGAATCATATTGCCTCTAGAAATATGTTGAACATAAACGTTGTTGTTGCGGTATTAATCGGCAAGCAAAGAGTTGATATTATTTTTTACCGGGTGATATATACCAGTTAGGTTATATCGTATTGTGTCCACAGAGATTGGTTATTGATTTTTCGTTCGAAAATTCTATCGTTAATGAGTTTGAGATTAAATAGGGTGAAAATAAAAGACAAAAAGTAAATGAACAAAAAGTATAAAGGATAGACAGCTTGTCTGGAACGAATGCACACTACCCGTCACAGACTTAAATCTATCGTCCAGTTATACTCAGCCTACGATACTCGTTTGTGTCATCACATACCTCTCACAACCTTAGCTATTTCTAACCCAAATTGAGAATCCTCCCAAATCACCTCGATATCCATTTCTGGCATACCTCGACGACCAGAAGTCAATTGCATCACCTCCATACCCCCTAACATAGAGTAAAAATCTAAGATAATCACCAACACAGATTCATAAAGCAGACTTTATACAACGTCAGGGGCGACAAATATACATGTGTTCAGATTAAATATACATACACAACCAACAAAATAGAGAAATACAAAGAGAAGAGAGGAGATAAACTACTCATTTACACCAGTTTGTCAACACCTATCGAAGAGCAATCCACCTCCAATCATCCGTGAGCAAGACCCTAGTGTTGTTTTCTAAGCTAATCTATCAAAAATTATATGTGCGATGGAATTGGGAGCAAGAATATCACACCCTAAAACCATACCACCATAAATGAAATGAAAATCAAAGTATAAAGAAAATCTGATTCCGCACAGTCGCCCGACGAACTAAAAGCTTCGCCTGGCGAATCTTCTTTTAACTTGGCCCAAATTAGGCCACGTTCTCAGCCAGTACACCTAACTACCTTCGCCCGACGAAATTGAGCTTCGCCCGGTGAAATTCTCTTTTCCTCGCCCAGCGTCCAAGCAGCAAAACAAGTCAGAACCAAATCAATTCTTCCTCTAACAGGTCCGTCGCCCGGCGACGCTGGACCCCTCGCCCGACGAAATTGCCCAGGCAACATTTATTTGTTGCTTTTCTTGAAACTTGGATGGCTTCAATCTTCCATCCTTATTGGAACAAAAATGCATCTTGGAGCTCCATTTGGACTTTATTCTCAATGCTCCAATAATGCAACAAATACCTACAAAATATATACAAAACTAATCAAACGGTACAATATGTACACAAAACGCAATAAAACGTATTTACAACAAAAAATCAAGATTATTCAACTATATTAACAACAAAAGAATAGATAAGTGCCACAAAACATATATACAAAATAACTACATTTTGGCACTTATCAACTCTCCCCAACTTGACACATTTTTTGTCCTTAAGCAAAGTCAAGTAAACCTAATGAAACAAAAGACGATAATCATAGAATCACGAATCAACAAGTTTTTAAAACGGAAAACAAATGTATGGTTCAAACAAAAACGTACACGACAAACTACAAACTTACCATTATCCTACAACGATAACATATAAACGAAACAAATCCTAAGTACAAAAATCATGCAAAACATTCTAAAACAAAACAAGCTCAATCATGAATCACACCTAGCAAAAATTCATTGGTAGATGAAGAACACACAAAGGTGAGGGATAAAAAACACTCATCCATAATCTTGCAAATAAAAGACTAAATTATGCATTCACCCAAAAACGTATTGAAAACACAAATGCAAGAATCACAAGGGCTTTTCGAGGTTGTAATGTGGCTTGGTTAACAAACAAGTGATAAGTCCTAAAGCTAATCGAAACAAAAACTTGCCTAAACCTAAGGGAGTGATCAACTCACAAAATTCCAAACAATATAATTCCAATCGAACTTATTCTCCATCACAAATTTCACACCAAACACACCTTACTTATTAACATAACATTATTCTTACTCTTTTTGTTTTTCTTTTTCAAAGCTTTTCTCTTTTTTTCTTTCTTTTTCTATTCTTTCTTTTTCACATTTTTTTCTTTCTTTTCTCTTAACCTCATACCAACCACAACATAAGTACATAAACATTCCTCTCCCCAACTTGAATCCAACCAACATCATTATGTGAATACTCCCTACTTTCTAAGGCAAGGTAAAAATTCATACAACAACATATAGTTGAGGGTTCAAGAAACAAAGAAATCAACATCCATAAAAAAAGGTGAATTCAACACTCATAGACAAACATCAAGTTCAAATAAACATGGATATTAATAAAAGCTCAAATGGGTTAACAAAGGTTCACACACTCACAAGGTGAATTGAATATTTGGCCAAGGTAGTTATGCTCAAAATCAACAAATGTCTTGATCATTTTCTTGCAATCATACAATCAATACAAAACAAAAGATTAAGCATAGTAAAATCTAGTTAAAACAAGAATGTGGACTCTCAGCATATGTAAACAATGGAAAGCTTCCTCACATTTATGGTTAAAAAGGGGGCTAAAGTGATTTAATTCATGAGCAAGTAATGCAAAAAGAATGAATAGCATGGTAATTATACAAATTATAAATTTCCTAAACATGTTATGCTATAAAAAACGATAAAAGAGTATCTGACATGTACCAACTTTGAAAACTATCATTACCATACATCCGCGAGTTGAAACGATCAAACTCGGAAAATCACGTTAAAAGTCTTCAAGTTACCGGACCAAAACTTGAGTTCAAACAACAACAAAAGAATTAGAAAAATAAAATGTACAATATTTACAACCAACAAAACTCCTCAAGCTAAACACGACAAGCTTGCGGAAATACAACATTTACGTAACAAAACAAAAGCAAATTACGATACGAAAATGTGGTGAAAATGAATTAACAAGTTGAAAAGTGAAGATTTAAATTTAAGAACAAGTCCTATTTCAAATTGTTAAAACACAAGCCACCAAACAACATAAACAAACAAAAACATGCTTGTTTTACGTCGTAAGCTCGACACCTTTCTTGTGTGAGCACTAGTAACCTCCTCTCGTCATGCCATGATATTGCCACACCGCGCAAACCTAAAGAAAATATCCTAACAACCACACAACAAACATTACTAGTACGAGACAACTCACAACATCACATGAAAACGAAGAAAATCGCAAATATGCACAAGTATGGAAAGTAAACACATAATATGTACAAGTAACAATATACAAGTTCATATACAAAGTCTATACAACATATACATAATTACCAAACTCAAAAACAACGAAATTATCGCAATACAGAAACAATAAAACCAATCTCCGACAACGGCGCCATTTTGTTGCTGCGGTATTAAGCGGCAAGCAAAGAGTTGGTATTATTTTTTACCGGGTAATATATACCGGTTAAGTTATATCATATCCTGTCCACAGAGATTGGTTATTGATTCATCGTTCGAAAATTCTATCGTTAATGAGTTTGTGATTAAATAGGTTGAAAATAAAAGACAAAAAGTAAATGAACAAAAAATATAAAGGATAGACAGCTTGTCTGGAACGAATGCACACTACCCGTCACAGGCTTAAATCTATGTCCAGTTATACTCAGCCTACGATACTCATCTATGTCATCACATACCTCTCACAACCTAAGCTATTTCTAACCCAAATTGAGAATCCTCTCGAATCACCTCAATATCCATTTTTGGCATACCTTGACAACCAGAAGTCAACTGCGTCACCTCCATACCCATCTCTAGCATACTTCACCAACGTAGACGCATTAAGATCATATACTCTATAGTGAATGTCAGCTCTAAACTCATTTCTAGCATTCAGAAAATAATAGATAATCATCCTAGGTAAGAATCTAAGCGATCTATCTCTAGCAAAACTCAAACCCCTAACATAGAGTAAAAACCTAAGACAATCACCAACGTAGATTCATAAAGCAGACTTTATACAACGCAAAGGGCGACAAATATACATGTGTTCAGAGTAAATATACATACACAACCAACAAAATAGAGAAATACAAATAGAAGAGAGGAGATAAACTGCCCATTTACACCAGTTTGTCAACACCTATCGAAGAGCAATCCACCTCCAATCATCCCCGAGCAAGACCCTAGTGTTGTTTTCTAAGCTAATCTATAAAAAATTATATGGGTGATGAATTTGGGAGCAAGAATCTCACACCCCGAAACCATACCACCAAAAATGAAATGAAAATGAAAGTATAAAGAAAATCTGATTCTGCACAGTCGCCCGACAAACTAAAAGCTTCTAGGCATGGCAAATAAACCCGCCCCCGCCTCATAATTAGCGGGAAAACCCGGTTTAACCGGGGGCGGGTGCGGGGAAAACCCGTTTTTTATTTACTGGTGCAGGTGCGGGGGCGGGTGATGGTAATACCCGCCCCGCACCCGCCAACTAAATTTATTTTAATTTATTTATTTTTAATAGTTTTATTACTCATTTACACTTTTTAATACTTTTTAATGTTATAATATCATGTTTATTATAATTATTATTTATTTTTTTGAAAATAAAATTTAAATAAAAATATCAAACTTAAAAAATACTTTTAAAATAATTAATTATTTAGTTTAATTATTTATTTTTAACTTTATTGAAAAAAATATAAATTTAAAAATAAATAACAATTTTATTCGGGCGGGTGCGGGGAAACCGTTTCTTGTTGGGGGTGGGGGCGGGTGAACAAATTTTAGCCCCGAACGGGTGCGGGTCTGGGTGTGCTTAAACCCGCCCCCGACCCACTCCGTTGCCATCCCTAAAAGCTTCGCCCGACGAATCTTCTTTTAACTCGACCCAAATTAAGGCACGTTCTCAACCAGTACACTTAACTACCTTCTCTTGGCAAAATTGAGCTTCGCCCGACGAAATTCTCTTTTCTTCGCCCAACGCCCAAGCAGTGAAACAAGTCAGAACCAAACCAATTCTTCCTCTAACAGGTCCGTCGCCCAGCGACGTTGGATCCCTTGCCCGGCGAAATTGCCCAGGCAACATTTATTTGTTGCTTTTTTTGCAACTTGGATGGCTTCAATCTTCCATCCTTATTCGAACAAAAATGCATCTTGGTGCTCCATTTGGATTTTATTCTCAATGATCCAATAATGCAACAAATACCTACAAAATATATACAAAACTAATCAAATGGTACAATATGTACACAAAACGCTATAAAACGTATTTACAACAAAAAGTCAGGATTATTCAACGATATTAACAACAAAAGAATAGATAAGTGCCCCAAAACATATATACAAAATAACTACATTTTGACACTTATCAAGCACCATACTCCATCTCACACTTTTTGAATTACTACTTGAAAATTGAATCAATTTTTCAAATTCCAAGCTCTAAGAGCCTGTTTCGGTCTATAAAATGCTTTATGTAACATGTACACCATCCTTTTTCGATTCTTTATGGACCGTTCATAAATGCATATTTCATATCCAAATGTATCAGAGACCAACTCTATTAGCACATACAACAATCACCAATCTAATTGTTCAAGCCTACCTACAGTCGCAAACACCTCAAAGTAATCTAGTCCAGATTTTTGAAAAATTCTCTAGCTACTAACATTGCTTTGGGTTTTCCAATCGATCTATGTGGCTTCAGTTTTATCTTGAAAATCCATCTGACATTGATGGTTTTCTTCTTCTTTGAAAGCTTAGTCAACTCTCAAATTTTATTTCTTTCTATAACCTCAAAGGACTAGTCAGAGTTAATGAGTAGCATCTACAACCTGCGTTATACCGTAATCATTAATCAAACTTAGCGTGCATACTGAGCAAGCAATCATTCTTTGGAATTGAATAAATCTTTATTACTATTTACTGCTCCTCCTTATTTGAACGCTTTAAAACCTATCTAGTTTTAAACCTAATTGTACTTCATCTTCTTATCTCTATTTCATTCGTTATCCTTAAGTCCCTTCTCCATGAATACTAGATCCTTCAACGGTGATATATCTCTTCTTGAAGTGATTAACGAAAAGCGAATTGATAATGTGACCGATGAAGGTCAAATTATTTCATTCATAGAACAACATGGTTGGTCTGAATATTCAGTCACGCTTAAGGGTCCCATTTATCCAAGTCTTGTAAAACAATTATGGATTCATGTGTCAGTTGATTCTACTGGAGAATTCATTCACTCTCATGTCTTTGGGTGTCCTATTATCATCACTCGTCTATCCATTGCTCAAGTTATCAATTGTCCTTCTTCTCCTGAGTCATGCATTAATGTTGATGTTTTCCCCATCATTCCGAAGACTCCCCTTAGTGGCATAAACAATGTACTAAAATTCTCAGTTTATTGTTGGTTTAAGTATCTGCTAACAAATATCCACTCCTGATGATATCATCCTGATGTGATTTTTCCTAGGTATATATGTTTGCTCTACCATCTAAGAAAGAACATCCTTGTTCATCTGTCTTCAATCCTCTTTAACCATCTCAAGCTATCCATTATCAGTTCCAGAAACTCTCAGAAGTCATTTATTTCATATGGATGATTACTATCTGAACTGTTTGAGTTAGCTCATGTAATTGAAACTATTAGAAACAATCCGTTGTACGGAGAAAGTGTATTGTTTGATGAGTGTTGTGATATTTTTGAAGCATAACTTCATTCTTCTCTTTAATGTATTTTTCCTAGTTTAATTAATGAAAAACACTTTTCTTTTGTCTATTATTTTACTTATGAGTTTCTCACACGTTTTTAAAATATAACTCTTTGATTATGACAAAAAGGGGGAGAAGTTAAAGAAGTAATTTTGACTCTCAATGGTCAAATTCTATGAAAAATGTTGCTTACATTTCTAACCAAATATAAAACTGTTGTTTCTTGGTAGAATTGTGTTGCTTTTCCTTTTCAGAATTTCTCAAGAATCTGAAGAAACTCTGTGCATCTGACTCCTTACACTAGACTCTGAAAGATTTAGTAGTCAAGTTCTAACTGGAGAGTCTGGAACTTGTCTGAGTGACATTAAAGTTCAAGCTCTTAGTTGAGAAGTTGTGTCTTCAAGAATCAAGACTCTCAAGATCCTTCATCTGATCTGTTGGAACCAGGGGGAGCTGTTGCTCAGATGGTCCTTAGTTAGAAGTTTTGATCTTTCACCAAGTTTGTGATTCAGGGGGGGTTTTCATGTAAAGGTTAAGTAGTCCTTACCTTTCTCGTTTTTAAATTTATTATGATATTATGCAAAATTGTGTCATCAAAATACATAGTTTTGTCATCATAAAAAAGGGGGAGATTGTTAGAACAAAATTTGGTTCTGCAATTATGTCTCTGAGTTTTGATGATAACAAAGAGTATGTTTGAGAGAACAAGTTTTGTTACTCTAATGTTTGTTGTATTTTTAAGATAAACAAATAGGTTCTTCTTCTGATGAATGGAGTGGCCAAGACATTAGAAGAACAGATGTTCCGCTTCTAAGCTATATAAATCTGATGAACAAAGGAGCGAAGAAAGCTTCAGAAGGCTCTGAAGTTTAGTTACTCAGATACGTTCGTCTGAAGAAACCAGTCAAAATATATAAAGATAGAAGTGAGACTTATGTCAAGATGCTGAAGACTCAAGTTTAAAAAGACAAATGATTCTGAATACCAAGTTCTTAAAGACTCTGAAGACGTGGCTCTGAAGATTCGAAAGACTTGAAGTTCTTTTGAACTTAAGTTACGACACAAAGGATTATGAAGACCAAATGGTGAAGACTCTGAAGAATGTGATTCTGAAGATTCTAAGACTTGAAGTTATTTTGAACTTAGTTTACGATATAAGGTTACAAGACCAAATGCTGAAGACTCTAAAGAATATGATTCTGAAGATTCCAAGACTTGAAGTTCTTTCAACCTTTGGTTACGATACAAGGTTACAAAACCGAGTGTTGAAGACTCTGAATAATGTGATTCTGAATATTCCAAGACTTGAAGTTCTTTCACCTTTGATTACGATACAAGGTTCTTCAAAACCAAGTGCTGAAGTCTCTGAAGAAGAAGATCTGAAGACTATGAGGACTTGAAGTTTTGATCAACCATAAGTTAGATTCTCCACTTCTAAACTCATGCTCGCAGAAGCCTCTAAAGTGCAGAAGGAAAGAAGATAATGTTAACGTGGTACAATAGTACATGATACAAACAAAACATTTCATTCCACTACCATGAAGGACGAACGCTGTGTACGATCTTGTCCCCCACGTTTTTTCAAGTCGCCACAAGATTCATATTCCAAATGTACCCTCCAACAATTACATCATGCATGGCACCATATAAGAGGTTGAAGAGTTGAATAAATGACTGCTAATTCATGAGGAAACTCTCTACACATAAACTTTTTATTCTTTGTTAAAAGCTATAAATTTATTCAAGTCATTTTGTACTAAAAATGTGTTTACATAATTAGCTCGTGTAGAAGCATATTTATTTGTAAACAAACTTGTTATCAAACGGTTGTTCGATTGTTCCTTGAGAGATCAGTTGGATCAGCTTCTCAAGAAGTCTAGGACTAATAGTCTTAGAGGTTGTTAGTCACACACAGTTGGTGTGTGTAGGTGTTAGTCACCGGCGATTGCCTGTGCAAGTGTAATCAGTTTGGTTATAGTGGATTAAGTCCTCCGTGGAGAGAGGCAAATCACCTCGGAAGGGTGGACTAGAGTAGCTTTATGTTTCAAGTGAACTAGGATAAAAATATTGTGTTATTTATTTATTTCATATCTTTCAATCTTTATCAAAGCAAAGCATATTCAAGGGGATTGTTCTTAAGAGCAAAAAATTTCAAAGTTTAAAACTCAATTCAAACCCCCCCTTTCTTGTGTTTTTCACGCCTTCAGAAACAAAGTAATGTTGTTGATTAGGTACCGCAACACATGTGCTTATAAACGTTATTGTTGAGTAACTAATAAATTCGAAATCAATAGAGACATCACAATGAAGGATTCAGAATTATAAAAATGGAGTAAGTCTTAATCTATCTCTGGTGTTGTTTAAACACATGGGGTAACTTTTAAATATTCTTCAAAATATAAAGGTTCTAAAGACGAGTCATATTCAGGAGGAGGCTCTAAAAATAAAGGACTAGGAAAAAGAGCGAATAAAATCCTAAAAAAATTGAGATCAAGGTACGGGGGTTAATTATGCAAAGGGAAGGTATTAGGAACCCTAAGCATCTACGATACTTCGCAAGAACCTCTTTGAAATTTGTATATGTGCTAAAAAAGATTTGTACAAGTTAGATGGTGGAGATGGGAAGAGAAGTATTTTTTTTACAATTTTTTATTTGATAGAACTTCCAATGAGTTCTAGGCCTACATACCAACAATGTACAATTTTGAAATCAAAACCCATGTAGTTTGGGTGAAAAGGAGCGATATTGATGTTATGAGAAAAGGTGTTTTGTCAACTCAAAGCAAAGAGTTTTTAAGCTTGGATTTTAATCAACAAGCATTCTCGACACCAAATAGGAAACGTCTCTCTTCGCTACATATTTTAGAAGTATAGCGGTTCACATCACTACAAAGAATTGACAATATTCTACTCTTTAAAGAAAATGGTTTTTGGAGAAAAACCACAAATGGCTCAAAAAGTTTAAATGAGGTTGGTTGTTTTTTTAGTCTTTTTGAAAGTGTTAAATACGGTTAAATGGATTAACATTTGATTAAGTAAAAAAATAAGTTTGAAAATGCATGGACCTAAGTCCAATTTTTTTATGAAAGCGGTTCGAGTTTTGAAAATAAGAATCCTTTGAAAAAGGGGGAAGATTTTGAAAATTAAAGAATATGGGAGTTGATGAAAAGGCTAACCTATGTACAAAAAAGTAAAAGGTAAAAGGTAGGGGTAAAGAAAGATCTATCAGGGTAGGAAACTTAGTACTTGACATAAAAAAGAAATACAATATTCCTTCTTTTGGATTACCGCACAAGCAATTAATCAGACAAAAATACCAAGTCTCAGATAAATCAGAGTCTCAGATGAATTCTTGTCTTCAAAAATCGGGCAGTATAACGACTGTATTTGGAGGAAATCCACTCATAAACGAATACAAACAGAATAACCTGCACGCATAAAATAATAGCCCAAACACAGACAAATAAAGCCAAGATCACAGAATCTCCGAGATGAGGTTGCGGTCCAAATCCTAAGCCCAAAGGTCAAACTCCGAGCATAGAGATTCTAACAAAGTCCAAGAAAAAGAATTAATTTTTTTTAGTGTTTAAGTTGGATTATTAAGCATTTTAAAAAGGAAAAAGAAAGCTCAAGTGAGCAAATTCAAAATAACAAGAAAATAAAATGCTCAAGTGAGTAAAGAAAAAATGACATGAAATATAAATGTTAAATTAAAATGCATAAGGTAAAGGGCATAAAAATAAATGCGAAAAAATAAAGGCATAAAATAAAAGCATAAAGTAAAAATCAATTGTTAGTAAATTAGTAAGGTTAGTTGAATGATCCTCTTGAAGCTTGCGGATGAGGACGTTCCAGAAGCTTGATAGAATCACAGCGACCACACGACAAATTTCAATTGCTTTTTGTCAAGTATATCATCCATCTTGGAATAATCAAGAATTTCAACACTTGATCAAAGATGATTGAGAATCTCAATTGGACAAAGTTAGTGAACGCTTATCAGTAGCTTGATTGAAAAATCATAGCGACTACACGACAAGTATCACAAGTGTTGAGCCAAAATCAAAGATCAAACCATCTTTTGAGGCTTTTTGCAAAATATTAAGTTTATGCCACCAATTGATCATTTTTTGATTTGGGACGAAATGTAGAGCTATGTTAAGCAATCGCCAAGTAACCTATATAGAGGTCACCCTACAACGAGGCAGGTCAAACATAATTTATGTGTTGAAAAAGCAAATGAGAGGAATGATATGTAGATCATCCTCTAATGTTTGTCAACACATTTAAAAATAAAAAGAATGAGATAAGATGAAGAATGAGGGGAAATGATAGATCAACTTGGATTATTTTCTCAAGATTCTTCCATCTTTAAGTTCAACCAATCATCTTGGTGGATTAAGGAACAATATATATTATTAATTCAAAGCACCAAGAATGAATTTAATAATTCATCCATTGATAGATTTGAAACAACAATACATTTTTCCAACCTCATCAACACGTAAAGTCCATTGAAATTAAAGAGAAATTTGGTGCTCAAGACTACAATCCAAGGAAAACATCAAAATAATGGAGTAGAAGAAGAATAATCATCCAAAAAATTCAAAAAACACATTCTTCTATGTGCAAATCGATTGCACACCATCAGTTTTCAGAACATTTGCGCAAAAAAGGTCCGAGCAATCGACTACACTATAGTGCAAATTGATTGCTTATTGTTAAAATCAGAAAAATCACAATTTTAAAGGTCAAATTCTTATTCAAACTTTTCACCGAATACCTTGTGATCCTTGACTCAATTGAGCACGAAAATTTCAACCAATGTTTGAAAAATTAACATCAATGGAACTAAAAACAAGTTTGCTCAATGGATCAACACACAAGAATTATCAAGAGATCACATGGTAGAAGATGAAGATCAACACTCACCACTTTAAGATCTTGAGAAAAATTGGCAAGAGTAACACTTCAAATTGCTTTAAACCAACTCCAAAAATCAAAATCACAAGCTTAAATATTGATGAAGTAAAAGAGTGTGGATGGAGGTTTAGCTCAAAGATTTAACAAATTCCAATGAAGAATTTGTTAAACTTTATGAAGAAGAAGAAGAGCTTTGAGTGAATTGGGAGAATTGGAGAAAATGAAAAGAGTAGAGAGATTTTTTGACAAGGTGTGTTTGGCTATCAAAAACTTGAAATTTGAATGAGAGGAGGTCTCTATTTATAAGGTTTAGGCTTGGGATTAGTGGTGGTTTGGAGTGAAATTTGAATCAATTATGATTATGTCTTCAAAATGAAGGTGTATGATAGTGTTTAATGATGATGTAACAGTGGAATTTTAAGTGATCAAATTGTAAATTCGAAAATAAAATGAAAAATAAAAAAGAAATTGGAGCCAAAGCCACACACTTGAAAATTACACAATTTTTTAGATTTTCCCGTGTGCAAATTGATTGCACTGAGCTTTTTTTTTTTTCTTGAAATTTTGGCTGAAAATAGAAGTGAGCAATCAATTGCTCCTTAGTGCAAATCGATTGCACTGTAATTTTTTTTTTGTTGAAAAATTGGTTCAAAGTGTGTGTGGGGGGCATCGGAAAAACTCACACTTGTCAGATGTTTTGGCTTGATACCTACAAAATACAAAATTACACAAGGAAAAACAAATATTTTTGGTATTTTAATCAGAGGTTAACAGATGAAATAAATGCAAATCAACACACATGCGGAATACAGTCAGGATGCACCATTCAGTTCTAAAAATAATATAAATGTATTCATCAGAGATCGAATCCATAATCATTAAGTTTATCACCTCGATGGAACCTTGATCGAGGTAAACAATGGTGCATATTTCATGACTCCCTTGTATACCTCGCATCGCATATGAAATTGAGGTTAATCCCATTTCTAACTTAGGTAAAAGCGATTTTGTATTGTAGTGCCTGGGTAGGGCTCAGAGAGGCATCTCCACTCTCAAGAGAACCTCCCTAAACCTTGAATTGTCACTTAAAACTATTAGATTTAGGATAAGACCATTGATTTCCAAGGGTTTGTCATGAGATATATCATTCTCGTAAATAGATGATATAAGAGAGTCACCCCACAAGCTCTATTCATATTTCCAAACACACACCCTATCTTATCCCTAAAGGACAATAAAAAGGATAAAATACAAAGGACGAGGTTAAGAAACAATACCTAGGAAGGAAGATAAAGCATGCACAAAAAACTAGTTGAAATAAAAAAATCAATAATACGAGAATCCTTACAAAGGACATAACATTTGGAAAGAAATACCGCCAACATGTGAAACGAAGAAGAGAAGAGGTTACGAAAATAGCATGGGCAACCACGAAAGGAAACAAAAATTGCACGAAATACCAAACAAACCTTTATATAAGAGAAAAAGGGAAAATAATTAGTGCCATAGAGCACGGGAGATTGAAAGGTTAATAATTAACGATTCGATGATATATGAAAAACATAAGTATACTTAAGTGCACTCAGAGAGGATGAGTTTATTGTTTGCTGCAATGCTTTTCTATTTTCAATGAAGTGGAGAGGGGATGAAATGTAAAGATAATAATCCAACACACAAGCCACTCCAAAAAATACTCTCATTTGCGACATGAAATTCATGTGGCAACGTGAAAAAGCACTTCATAATCATTAATTTGCGACATGAACTTTCACGTGGCTGGGGAGTAGGTGGCAAATATTTGCCACGTGATTTTCAAGTCACAAAATTGTGACGTGAAAATCACGTGGCAACCTGTTTCCTCAAATAACAACTTTATTTGCCACGTGTTTTTCACGTCATTAAATTGTGACGTGAAAATCACGTGACAACTTGTTTGCACAAACCTTTATTTGCCACGTGACTTTCACGTCACAAAGTTGTGACATGAAAATTACGTGGCAAATATATATATATATATTTTAAAATTAAATTACTGAAACAAATAATTACTTTTCTTCTATAATAAATCAAATTAATAAAATTAATTAATAAATTAAATATAAAAAGTAGTAAACAAAATATATTTAATATAATAAATATATTTTTAAATAAAATGTGTTTTTTATAAACAATAAATTCATATTATAAATCTATTTTTATTAAATCTATTTATTCTTCTACATTTAGTAATATTTAAAAATCTGTTTATATATATATTATAAAAAATTCAAATTTATATATATATATATGTTAAATCAGTTTTTTTTTTTAAATTAACAACAAAAAATAATATAATTACAAACAACATACCCAATATAAATCTTGAAAAAAATAAATTAAATTGCAAAATTACCTTTGAAACTAGTTTCATAATATCTTTGAGTTTATATTTTGAAGATTAGAGCTTGATAATACCTCTTGAAACTAGCTTCCAAACAAAAAAACAGAAAATTTATTAATTATACAAGTATAAACAAAAATTAAAATATAAATGTAAAATCATACATATGAATTGATGATTGAAAGAAATTAAAGAAGAAATTGTTTGTATGAATGGAAGAATAAGGGAAGGAAGAGTTGAAATGGTTAAGAGGAAGAACAAAAGGAAGAATAAGAAGTAATAGGGTTGCTATGTAAAAGCATCAACGACGTAAAAAATATGTCGTAACCTTACCACGTGTATTTCACGTCGCAATCAACAAACGGTTATAATTTATTGTTCAATTAGTGACGTGAATATCACGTCACAACCTTGCCACATGATATTCACGTCGCAACCGTCCAACAGTACAAAGACTAAAATGTCTTTTGCACCCCATCAAATCACGTGCAGTCTGCTATATCACTTTAATTTTTAAACTTTCCCACTAAAATATTGCGACGTGAAACACACGTCCCAACTGAAAATTTGAGATTTTTTAATTTCCTCCCATGTGAACGTTACAGTTTCATTTTTTTTATCGACGTAATAAACACGTTGCAACATTATTTTTTAAAAATAAACTCTGATTCCTCATGTGAATGTTGCAGACTAAATTTTTTAATATTATAAATTATTTGTGACGTGATAATTACATCGGAACTCTATTTTTTTACGACGTGATTATCGCGTCAGAAAATCACTTCGCAGAATAGCATTTTTTTTTAGTGAACGGTCAACCGTTGGATCAAATATGAACGATTGGAACAATTTCCGAGAAAAAATGGTTGTTTGCAGGGGAGAAGAGACTCACTTGTTCTTGATCGAACATTTACCCCATATACTATTATTGGACTTCCGTATTATTGAACCTCATGGACAACGCATAATAGAACTATTAAAAAAACTCTCAGAGCCTAGAGGCAAAATATTTCAATTATTATTTGTAGTACACATTGAAATAGGGGTATTCATTAGTTTAGTAAATTCAAACTAAACCAGAATGCAAAGCAAATCTTCATGGTGTTTGAATCAGACATTTGTTTAGTTCAAGAAAAAATTGAATCAAATTAATAAAATCTAATGTTTATTGATTCGAACAACATATTCTTAAAATTCCACCTGTAAAATTCTACCTTATCTATCTATCCAAATCAAGCATATTAATTTATATAATATAAATTATCATTATCATGGAATATAGTATAAGATATTCAAATACAAGAAGAAGAAAAAATGAAACATCATTTCTGACATTCATTATCTATATGAATAAAATAAAAAATTAAAAAATTAATGTTATTATGAAAAATTAATTGATATAAATTAAATATTTTTTAAAATATTTCTAATGTATTTATCAATCCAATTCAAATTAATTATTTATTTATTGGTTTTGTTCAATGTAAATTTTAACAAAAAAATATGTAAATTCAATCCAAACTAATACATATATTTTTAATCAATTTAGATATTAGACTATTTCGAAACTAAATCACACCGCTCTGCGAACAACCCTGCTGAAAATTAAAATACATAAAAGAAAATTATAACTATGACTATAATACCTTAAAACTATTTTCTTCATTTATTCTTTTTCCTAGTTATCAATATTCATTAATTTTTATAGAAACGGCGGCGAATACGTTACAATCCGGAAAGATACATGTGGCAATTCACAACCGCTGTCTGCACACACGTTGGACCCTTGCATGTTATATTAATCAACTCCTGTTATCTCTTAAATAATTCTCTTTTCAGTCTATCTTTGCACACTCGTATGTTTCTTCATCTGCAACTCCAACACGTCATATACCTACGTTTCCATGCAATTCATTATATTTAACAACATCATAAGAATCACTCACATTCATTTCACCTTTCAGCTAAACCACTATTACATTCCATTTGTGTTATAACTTGTCATCATGGAGAGGAAAACACTCAGTTTCTTATTCATGCTCTTCCTTCTCTTAGCCGCTGGTAAATTACAATATATATTGATATGATTTTTCGTTTTCAAATATTATGTGTTTGATCATTTGGAACATTTATCTGAGTTGTGTGGTTAATGAATTACAGATGTTACGGTGAAGACAGCAGAAGCGAGAGAGTGTTTGACTCAAAGCCACAGGTTTCATGGACCATGCTTGAGGGACAGCAACTGTGCATCGGTATGCTTGGGAGAAGGTTTTACTGGTGGCGATTGTCAGGGCTTTCGCCGCCGCTGTTTCTGCACCAGGTTTTGTTAGTTCCACAAATGATCGTGCAATATCATCATTTCATCAATATATGATATTTAAGTATGTTCAGTTTTATGTGTAATTTTATGGTGCCAACAATAAATAAAATGAAGTTATGGACGATATATCACTGTAAAATGAAGATAAATAAACAAGAATTTTAAAATTATTTTTAATTTTAGAACATTTATTAATCAACTTAATAACTTTATTAATTAATATTTTACGATTAATTAATTAATTAATTTTTATAAATAAAAAATTATTTTTAATATCTGAATCAATTTAATAATTTTATTAATTAATATTTTACGATTAATTAATTTATTTTGTTTTATAAATAAAAATTATATTTAATATCTGAATGTAAATTACCCAAACTATAAATTATAACTAATTTTTTATATTCAATTAATTATTTTTCATGGTTATTGGTTAGTGTTCATATCATTGTTCATAAACTGTTCATTGTATTTATGAATAATGAATTAGTGTACGTGTAAGGAACGATCATTACTACAAATAATATATTATATGACAAAGTTCTCACCCAGTAAAAAAACTTGAAATATGATATCAAAGCGCGTCATGTTTAATTAAAAAAGACCATATATTACGTCGGCTTTTAATATAACCGAGGGAAAAATATTTTACGACATGCTTTGAATCTCAATAGTTTATATTTTTATTTGTTTATAAGTGTACTAAATGATATATTTTTTCGGCTTTCGTGATAACCGAAGGATACCATAATCAGATTTTATTATAAAAACACTCGTTAAGTCAATTTTATTCTAATCTTAACTTGTATCCGCCTCAAATTCGTACACATCATTCTTTGGGAGGCTATATAATGCTTGAATAATCCACTCAATACAATAAGTTACTTATCTATTGTTTGAACAATATCACTTTGCAATATTATTTACAAAGCCAAATAATCAAAGAACTAACGTGATTGTTTTATTTGTGTAAAAAAACATGATCGTTTTATCAAACACTTGGCGTGCAAGTGAATTTTCAGAATATTTCCTTGTGTGGTGTTGATATACAAAATCACTTATAATCAAAATGATTATAAATTATATCCACACAGTCATACCTCAATTTTTGACCTAAAATACCATCTCATATCATCCACATGTGCATCATTGCATCACTAACAAATTACAAAAGATGATAGCTTGTGTGTTTGCTTCTTGTGCTAAGCAGGATTTTGAATCAAGAATCACTCATCAGTGCAAGATGTGACCAATTAGGATTTGGTTCTCCATTTATCTCAAATGATCCATCTTCATCAACAATCAACATTTGATCCTCAAATTCTAATCATTTCGTAAAGCTCAAGACTTTGATTTGACCAAATTAGGATTTTGATCGAAGATAGTGCATCATTCTCTTGGCTTAGTGCATGACCTAATAGGTTAGAACATGATTTCAAGATCTCAAATAAAATGGCTTGACCTAATTTCTTAGCTCAAGACATCTCCAACACCATGGTTAATTGATAGTAGAAGATTTAAATCATCGGACAAAAAGTCAATTGTCCAGACAAGTCAAACTTTGACTTTTTTGGTCAATGTTGGAATTCAAAACTTTCTAATCATCAAAGCATTTCAAATTATTCAACTTGATCATCAGAAATTAAAAATATCAAAAAAGTCAACAAAAAGTCAAGATTTGAAATTTTTCTAAACACTTAGAAAAAATTTCAAGTGGTTTTTCAACTTTTTTCACCAACTTCATGGTCATTTTTCACTAAGATCCAAATTGATTCAAGAAAAATGTTCAACATGAAAGTTGGAGTTCTTGTTACAAGATTTCCAAAAGCAACATGAAAAAACATTGTGTGGACCTAGGGTTTTGGAGTTTGACATTATAGGTCATTAAACTTGCATTTTAGACCATTTTTGCAAAGTTTTTCAAGCATTTTGTATGCAAATGGATAAGAAGTGATCATGCACATTTCCAAAGGCCAAGTTCTATCCAAAATATCCAAGGATCATGATTGGAAAGGATAAGAGCACTTGAGTGCTAAAACACATGGCTAAATTATTTTCTTAACCTTATGCATTTATGGATGAATAGTCCATTCTTATCTCCTAATGCCAAATTCTCAAAAAATATCACTTGCTTACTTTGATCAAATTTCTTGGCCTATAAATAGAGGTCCCTATCTCATTCAAATTCACACCAAAATAACCACAACACTTGTTTTCTCACTTCTTTCTTCTACTTCAAGTTTCTAAGTTCAAAAGAAGTAAGAATAAAAGTTTTCAACCCTTGCAATTTCTGTCTAAACCAGTCATCCAAACCTCTTCTAAACATCATTTAGAAGTTGTTCATCACTTTTATCCATCACATAAACCCCCAAACTTAGAATCACCAAAAATCCATTAGTGCATATTTTGAGCCTTAAGAAGCCAACTCTCAACCGACTCGTGCATTTTCCCATTTTATCATTCAAACACCATCTATACATCATATAGAATTTGTCCAAGCACTCAAATAACTTCTGGAATCATCATCCTCCATTCTCAAACCTGAGTTCTACTGATTGAGTTAGAGAGGAAAATTCAGTGAGTCTCAAAGCAAGCTAGGGTTGGAACACACTCAGGGAAGTCCAAGGAAGCTATTTGGATCATCACCTTGCACCTGGGAGCACTCATACGAGTTCTTGAATTTTGCTTCAAGAGGTAAGTTTTTCGAATCTAAATACCCTTATATAAGCATCTTTAGCATAAATTGTGTGGTTAGAAATGTAGATATCATATTGCTAAAGCTATTTGGATCCTCAAATTTGATTAAAATTATTTGTGTTTATAGATTGAGTGAATTATTCAGTTAGGGTTTAATTGGTACTTTATGGAAATTTGTATTCATCTTTGATTGTTAGCTCTAATAAGTAACATGGTTGAAATCGTGATGAAATTCTGAGCAATTTGGAATTTTACATTTTTCGATTTGATTGAGAATGGAAGAAACACGAATTTGACCATGGAAGGGTGTTGTGAGGAAGAAGAATACGGCCATGGCGCCATTTGTAACATCCCATTTCTACCCAAGTAATTATATAAAAATCAGAGTTACAAAAATTCTCCAACAAACAAATAGAGTGTCACACATTCAACGTAAAATAATACAACAATCAATCACTTGTAGTTCGGATACATAGCACATAATTTCGGTAAAACAATAACAACCTGTTTAGTCTTCAAGATAAATAACTTTTATTTCTACGCAGCGGATTCATAAAATTCATCCAAAAGTATCCTAGCATCATGGCCAATTCAAAACAACTTAAAAACAACCAACGTTTAACTTCAAACAATCATAGTATCTTTCTTCAATAATAAAAACAAACAAAAAGGTTCCTTCAACATAATAAAATCCAACAGTAAATAAAACAAGTGTTTATCCTCCCGAGTGCTACGTACCAGAGCGACAACACCGACTCGAACTATTGAAGGTTTACAACCTTCACTCTGGATTTCATGCACGTTACCCACATAGAGGCAACATCACAACAGAAGGGGTGAGATATCTAACAATTTAATAAATCTTATGATTAATAATATATGTCAGAATCAGATAATGTAAATCACCGCTTCGCAAATTATTCACTCAACAAACAATTCTATAATTTGTTCAATAATCACAACGACTCGAAATGTAACAATGAGATGCAACAACTTATTCAATGCACATGCATGTGGTACCAATAGAGCAGAACTCCCAATGTAAAAATCTGCCAATATCTGAGGCATAAACAAGGCATAAGCCTTCATCATCAACGTGTTGTCAATCTAGGCCATCGTAAATAGAGCAAAGCTCCCATCGTAATATTTTTGCCAATTCAGACCATCGTAATTATGAAATGTATGCGACAACGTGATGCAACTCAACAACAACAACAACAAAATCATCAATTCATCATCAATTTCATCAGAATTTCAACACTCTCTAAAAGCCTTCATCGTAACAACAATTCAACAACATCATTCAACATTGGCACAAGACCTACAACATCATTCGACACCTCAAAAAAAGATAACACAACCAATTTCATCACAACCTTCAATCTTTGCAATTTACGGAAAGCATATAACACACTGAATCAACCAAAATAAGCTACAAACAAACCACGTAATTATTCGGACTATTTCGATTATTTTCGGTTAATTAATTATTGACTAAATATGCTATTATTTCTACATTGTGCTAAAGTCCTTATTATAGATTGGTTAAATATATTCACTCTGTTATTTACTGCTACTAGATTACTTCTGTCATTTTATTACTAACTGCACTGCACTGCACCATTGTTAATGTTACTATTTCACCTGCTACTTAAATTAATTATGCAATTAACTTAATTAAAACAGTATAATCAGCATGTATATATATAGATAGACATGTAATACTAATATATAGATTATAATTTGTAAAATAAGAAACTAAAATAATATAATAATTAAGATACTGTTTAACTATGCATTAAACGAAATATCAAGTGGTTAGACATGAAAATGTGACGTTCATCATAATAAGTGCGATGTTCATCGCAGTAAGCGTGATGTTAATCGCATCAAAGGAAAAATAAAATCAATGCTTATACACTAGGGTTCCTCTCGACACCCCTTCATTTCCAATCCCTTCCATTCGGAAGGCCTTCTCCCTCCATGTGTGTCATTCGGCATACTCCCCTTATCCAGGGTGTGTCGTTCGGTAATATGTTTCTTCCATACTTACAGTTTCGATTTCTGCAATTTTTCTTGTATCTCATCCATACTTCCACCGATTAATTAATAAATAGAATTTCATCATACATGACATTAATCGACCATTACTAAATAATAAATTTTCAATGCCAATATCAATTATGCAACCAATTCATGAGCAGTTTCAATACCATAACATCAAACAATTTCTCACCAAACAGAACAACTACAAATGCATAGTAATTTATTCCACTATCCTTATTCCCACATATTACTCATCATACAACCCATTACAAAGTCATAACCCCACCCTTACCTTGGATTGAAGGTCTCTCTACGAAGTTCTGGTCAAATTTTTGCTCTGACTTCCGATTTGCAATTCTCTCCTGACGGCAAACTCTCCCCAAACCCTTGTTCCTTTCTTCTTCTATTTTCCTCACATACTGATAGTTCGATTTTTTCCTTATTCCTTATTTTCCAAAATAACATATATACTGTTCTAAACTTCCCAAACACCTGTCGGGAAGGTTGCTCCACCGCAACCTATAACGACCCACTAAGGTTCGATAACAAACTAGGGGCTTCTATCTGCACGGTTCATGCGCCACTCGGTGTCCTCTACCTGACAGATGCCGAACAAATCTGTCTAGCTTGTCTCACTGAGGACTATGCCCGTTGTGACACCCTTGTTCGACACAACGGCTAATTTCGAGCACCAGTGTCCGGTATGACCAAGTCAACTCGAATAGCTATATCCACAGATCAACGTATCCAGGCCCAAATATAGCAACCAATAAGAATCCTCCTAAGATCATTATATTTACCCTCATATCTTTGAGGGTAAGGTATCACATTCTTACTCTCAATACCCTAATATTCACTATACTCGCCTTAAACACTTGCTTACTTTAACATCGGGGTGCCTTGTAGGTACACCACTCATACTAATCATCAACCTTGTTCGAAGGATCTTCATTTGCTCCGTCCGTCTTCAGTTCTGATCAATCGACCAGATCAGTAGCACCGTCTGTGGGAATCTATCTCCCTCATCTTCATTCATCACCAAGAATTCATAAGATCAACGATATCTCAAAATTTCCAACAAGATGGATGAGAACAACGGTCAATTCTTTTCCGGAAAGATCGTCCTCTTGCTAGTCCGAAAGACATACAAGAATGACGCCCCTCCTCACCTCGAGGATTTCGTAGAAGACGGGGACGAAAATACTTTCTCCCCTAACTCAGACGATGCTCGCGACCAAGATTCTATCTTGGATAAAAAGAAATCTAAGAACCAACCTGACGACATTGTCACTAATCATCCCTCGGCACCATTGCCAACCAACATAGACCCAGCTCTGGCCATAATCCTGTTCGCCCTCAACCATACCAACAACCTCCTCCTTCAGCAAGGTCAGCGGATCAAGATCTTGGAAAAGAATCGTCCCCAGTATCCACCTTAGAGACCAAAGACGACCATTTCCCACATCCCTCATCGAGGACACTTGCTCGAAATCAAGCCCTCCCGAGCAACCTTTTTCCAAAAAGAGGGGACATACCCCTCCTCTGAAAAACCAGGGCTCTCCTTCACACAAGAAGACGAAGAATGAATCACATTGCTCTCACGATCGTTCCCTGTCGCCTAGACCAAGGCGAGAAAGGGACCTGTCTCTCAACCATGGAAGAACAAACTGATCTATCTCCCTCTCCCCCGATCGATGCGGTGAGGACGAACACCATGGTCCCCTATGTCGGGTTATCATGGACATCCCTATTCCCTCTGGCCTGGAAAAAACCCCAGGCTCGGACAATACGATGGCACCACGACCCAGAAGAGCTCATCAAAAACATTGATGCCTTACTCAATTACTGAGGAGCCATCAAATGTCATTTATTCCTACGATCCTGAGGAAAGGGGCCATGGCTTGGTATAAAAGCCTACCAAATGGGTCAATCACTTCTTGGAAGCACCTGGGGAGACTATTCTCCAGACACTTCACCGCTTCCCGACGCCATCCAAATTCGAAGACATCCCTGGAAGCTATCATCCTGGGGAAGGAGGAATCTCTACGAGCATACATCGAGAGGTTCAATAAAGAAGCCATCCAAGTTTCAACCACGGACGACATGAATAAATATCTCCTCGAAAGAGGATTGCGCCCTCGCAGTGATTTTGCGAAGGCCGTGGGGATCGAAACCCCACCCATGCTAGATGCTTTCCTTCTGAAGGCTCAAGCATACATCCATTATGAAGAAAAAGAGGCAGCCAACTGTGCGCGCAATACCCGACATAGAGAGCGTCCAGGATTTGAAGAGCGAAGACACCTCGACATCTCGTCGAGAGGGAGAGAGACCACATGACTCTAGAGACCACAAGGGGCCAAGCGGTCAGTTCAGCAATTATACCCCTCTTACCATATCTCGGGAACGAATCCTAATTGACTGTGCGAACTCCGAGTTCAAACAAGGCATGGTACGTTTCCCCTGGCAGACCCCGACAAAACCGAGGATCGATAAAAGAAAATATTGCAGATTTCATAGGAGTCACGGGAACATGACAGACGACTGCATCCACTTGAAGGATGAAATTAAGATCCTGATCAGAGACGGGCATCTCAAGCAATACAAAAAGAAAGAGACTACAAAGGAGGAGGCTCCCTCGTCCAGCAAGGTCGATGATGAAAATCCTGCTGAAGAGTTTTTCATACCCATAGCTATGAGTATATCCAGGCTAGAAGACTTCATCTTTCCTGACCTCGATACCACTCCGGCGTACTTTGCCGCCCACAACCCTTGGGAGTCCTTTCCAATGGCCATGGTCATCTCCGGTGGAGGGTTCACCAAAAACTCCATTGGATTGATCAAAAGGAGGTTTGACGACCTCGTCAAAACAAGTTCAGATCTCGGCGCCACCCTCGACAAAGTTCAAGGCAAGTCTCACCCACTAGCTTTCTATAAGGAGGAGCTACCTGGGGGAGCCTTCAATGCAAGTATTGTCCTGCTCGTGCGTGCCCGAATGGATAACTTCGACGTTAGGAGAATCCTGGTCGACCATGGAAGTTCGGCCGATATCATGTACACTAAGATCTTCTGCACGTTGCAACTCAACGAGATCCACCTGACTCTATATATTGGCTTAGATCTGCAGGGATTCAACGGATCCACGGCAAAACCGTGAGGGTATGTAGAGATGATCGTGACCTTCGATGCCGGGGAGACAAGCAGGTCGATCAAAACCCAATTCCTGATCGTCAACTTCCTGTCCCTATATTTATGTGAATCGTACCTGATCAATAACGTGATTTTCGAATGAGAATCATTGAGCTTTTTGATGATTTTCAACTAACGAATTGAACCAGAACAATAACATGTTGAAATCGGTAGAATCAAGACTCAGAAGCCATTTTGATAAACTATTTGGAGAAACTGAAGCTCACTCGCAACTGGAGAAACTGAAGCAGAATCGATTTTGAGAAGGTGAAGCGTGAATGACCAAAAGAATGGATTTTGATATTGAGAAGCAAAAAAAACGATTTTGAGAAGGTGATCAGGTGAAGCGTGAAGTGGATGGAAACTGAAAAGCAATTTTCACTTGTTTTCCTTTTTGTTTTTACTTTAATTTTAGTAAATTTCATTTAATTAATACATAATTTTAATAATATATAATTTTATAATATTAATTTTACTTTATAAATTAGAATTCAAGTTTAATATAATTTAATTAATTTAGTTTAATTTTAAATTATAGATTTATTTAGTTTTAATTTATAATTTTAATTTTATTTAATAAAATTCATTTTTTTAATAAAATTCATTTTCTTAATAAATTTTGTTTTATTAATATATAATTTTATAATTTTAGTTTTGTTTTATAAATTTGATCTTAATTCAAATTTAATATAATTTTATTAATTTAGTTAAAAAAATTATTTTTTATTGATTTATCAAATTTATTTTATTTTATAAATTTGAGTTTAATATAGTTTTGATTTTACTTTATTAATGTTTAAATTTTAGGTATTAATTAAGTTTTATTTATATTTTATAGTTTTATTAATTTTTTAAATTATTATATATATTAAAAATATTTAAAACAATATATTGTTATATTATTATTATTATTATTATTACTATTATTATTATATATCTAAAGGAGACAAACAAAATTGATGGAGGGAAAGAAAAATTTGGCACCAACATTGACGTCGGCCATAATCATCGGTAATTAGAAAATAATAAATATTTAAAACACTATATTATAAAAGAGCCAAATGAAATAGAAGGGGGAAAAGAAAAATTTGGCACCAATATTAGCATCGCTCATCACCTACGCTAAAATTAAAAATATGTATTTATTTAAAATAATAAATAAAAAGGAGGAAAATGAAATTACTGGGAGGAAATGAAAATATAAATATCAAATTATAGCGTCGGCTAAACCCTACACTAAAATTAAAAATAATATTTATTTAAAGCAATAAATATAAAGGAGGCAAAACGAAATTAGTGGGAGGAAATAAAAATATAGACTAAAATATAGCGTCAGTTAAAGTCGACGCTACATTGAATAAATTTATTAAAAAAATAAGACACGCGTGTTTACCGTGTAGCGTCGGTTTGAAACGACACAGATGCAACACTAGTAGCGTCAGTGTCGTGGCCGACGCTAAAAAGTTGCAGCTAAATCATATTTTCTTATAGTGCTCAGTGGCTTTAAATCTTAGCTCCTATTGTTTCTTTTATTTACTCAATCAGTAACATTGGTATTAAAAAAAGGAGTTACTCTTTCGTCTTATTTGTTTATTCTATATATACCTTTTACTCCGACTCTTCAATGAGTATAGTAATGCTTATTGTAATTTATTTTTTCTTACAATAACTATCTATAATATATAATCATAGTAAAAATAGGTAGCAAATGAGTTTTTATTAACTTATTCGGTGCATTCTTTTTATTTAACCATATATCTCTTGCATTCAATGGCTATAGTGTATGGATTTGAGATAATTTAGTAAAATCTTATATTTACAGAATGAAATATTGCTATCCAAAAAAAATTGTATGAAATATTAAAACACTTAATTAAATTGTTTGAAAAATGCATATACTCAATTATGGGTTGAGATATATAATTGTGATTGATTAATGGAGTGGGAAATTTAAGCACTCTAAAATTTAAAAAATATTTCTCACATAATGACATAGTATATTGTATCTAAATGTAGAACACCAATAATTAAATTAAAGGATGAAAATAAAAGGGAAGGGAAACATACTTTTGCATCATTGAAATGACTTTCGCGTTGTCTTTCAAAAGATTGAGATGTTTCATAGTCTTTAAAACTCTAGTTGATACTTGTTTCTTCAATATATTTTGATAATATGAAATTATCATCAAAATTCTACATATTCTCATTGCTAAACAATAACAAGTATGACAAAATTGTCCACAGATTACTTAGTTGTGACATAATAATCAAAGACACTTTTAACAATAGATAAATAAAATCATGATTTACCTATTAACCCCAATAATAAACATTGTAATAAATGTTCACAGAGTAAACGAAATAGCAGTTGCTCACCGAGACTAATAACCCGAAGGTAACAAAGTTTGATTCCAAATTTTACTATTTGTATAAAATATCAACATGTACATCTAGAAAGAAGTAAAAAAACACTTTTAAAATTGTCTAATGCGAGGGCTCAAATTCTCTACTTCTAAACGAACAAGAATCTACAAATCTTATCAATGAATAATAACCATCATAATTTCAACATAATAAAATATATATTTATTAACCTACTATTTGCAATAAAGTGGTAATATCACATCATAAATATTTGGTCATATACTAGTTCAAAGTACTTATCAAACTTACCATATTGCAAAAGTTGAACAAGGATAGTCTTGAAAATAAAAGGGATATTACATCTATTGCAATATTAAACCATATAATTAAATATTTCTTAGAGATATGGTAAAATACATAAGTAAACAACTCTATCTTCAATAAACATACATTAACTTATTTTTTTCTTGGGCAAACTTGTGTAACAATTAACAATGTAATATGTATGTACCTAATGATCAAACAAAATATTTTTCAACGACATTAGTGTAATTGTGACGATTATCATTAAGAAAAATAAAATATAGGTAATATGAGATGTGTAATAAATAATAATTGAAAAATATTATGATTGTTGATGGGTCCAACAATCCATCTAAGTTGGGCTAAAAGGTATGACACTGACAACATATGCCAGACAGATGAAATCATAACTCATGTCAATTAAAATAAAAGTAATCTATATCTTTTTCTATGTAAACAAATATAGAATATAAATTGATTTTATTTTCATTTTATGAGTGTTGCTTTCATCAACTTGGACAATAACAAAGATGGCAAAGTTGTCCATAGATTACTTTGTTGTTACATAATAATCAAAGACACTATGGATAAATAAAATCATGATTTACCAATTAGCCCGAGTAACAAATATTGTAATAAATATTCACAGAGTAAACAAAATAGCAGTTGCTCGTCGAGACTAATGACTCGAAGGTCACAAAGTTTGACTCCAGATTTTACTATTTATAAAATATCAACATGTACATCTAAAAAGTAGTACAAAAAAGAAACCACTTTTAAAATTGTCCAATGTGAGGGCTCAAATTCTCTACTTCTAAACGAACAAGAATCTACAACTCTTATCAATTAGTAATAACCATCAAATTTCCAACATATTAAAATATATATTTATTAATCTGCTATTTGGTCATATACTAGTTCAAACTACTTATCAAACTTACCATATTACAAAAGTTGAACAAGAATCGTCTAGAAAATAAAAGATATCTATTACAATATTAAATCATATAATTAAAGATTTTTAGAGATATGGGTAAAAAAATATAAGTAAACAACTCTATCTTCAATAAAAATACAATAACTTATTTTGTTTTTTCTTGTACAAATTTGTGTAACAATTAACAATGTAATATGTATTTATATAATGCTCAAATAAAATATTTGTAAACGTCATTAATGTAATTGTGGCGGTTATCATTAAGAAAAATAAAATAAAGATAATATTAGATGTGTAACCAATAAAAATTGAAAAAAATATAAAGATTATTGATAGGTCCAATAATGCATCTAAGTTGGGTTAACAGGTATGACACGGACAACATAGGCCAGACTAATGAATTCATAACTCATGTCAATTAAAATAAAATCAATTTATGTCTTTTGTTATGAAAACAAAGATAGAATATAAATTGATTTATTTTCATTTGTATGAGTTTTGCTTTCATCAGCTTGGACAATGTTGTTCATGCCACGGGCTTTAATTCATCTTGGTTGAATTATTAGTTCACCAACAATCATCTTTTTGTCAATTTTTACTTATTACACCTCCCATATTATCTTCATTTATTGTCTTAATGAAAACAAAAATTAAATAAATGCCGTCATAACATTTTAACGGCTCTAAAGTGAAGATTTACAAGTTTTTTAAATATCTTAATCGTTTTAGTGATCTCATTGGATATACTATAACTACTTAAAAATAATATGTGTATAGTTATAAAATAAAATAAAATAAAATTTAAAAGTTAATGATTTGTTGATTAATTATATTCTAATTAATGTTTTTTGTATTTAATTTAATAATAGTGTAATTAAAAGGTGCAATTATTTACATAAAAGTTTAGAGAATGAGAACGATCTAAGACATATCAATGGAATACATATTATAGTTTCATTTGGTGTGTTGGAATTATTTCGCTCACGGATATCTGAATTTGATAACTATGGTAGCTTAAAACTTGGTTCCTATTGTTTCTTTCACTTACTCAATCATTGATATTGTTATTACAAAAAGGAGATATTTTTCTTCTTATTTGTTTATTCGATATATACCTCTTACTCCGACTCTTCAATGAGTATAGTAATACTTATTGTAACTTCTTTTTTTTTTACAATAACTTTCTATAATAAATTGTCATAATAGAAAAATTGGTAGCAGATGGGTTTTTATTAACTTAGTCGGTGCGTTCTTTTTATTTAACCATAAATCTCTTGCATCCAATGGCCATAAGGTTTAAACACTATGTTAAACACTCAATTAAATTGTTTGAAAAATTTATACACTTAATTATGGTTTGAGAAATATCTAAAAAAATAAAATAAAATAATGATTTATTAATGGAATAGAAAATTTAAGCACTCATTAAATTTAAAAAATATATCTCACATAATAACAAAATATACCTAATCTAAATGTAGAACATTAGAAATTAAATTAAATTAAATAATGAAAATAAAAAGGAAGGGAGACATACTTTTTGCATCATTGGAATGACTTTCGCATTGTCTTTCAAAAGACTGAATGTTCTGTAGTCTTTAAAACTCTAGTTGATACTTGTTCCTTTAATATATCTTGATAATATCAAATTATCATCAAAATTCTACATATTCTCATGGCTAAACAATAACAAGTACGACAAAATTGTCCACATATTATTTAGTTGTTACATAATAATCAAAGAGACTTTTAACAATGGATAAATAAAATCATAATTTACCTATTAGTCCCAATACAAACATGTAATAATAAAATCATGATTTACATATTAGTTCCAACATATATATATATATATATATATATATATATATATATATATATATATATATATATATATATATATATATATATATATATATTAACCCGCTATTTGTATTAAAATGATAATATCACATCATAAATATTTGATCATATACTAGTTCAAACTACTTATCAACTTGTCATATTGCAAAAGTTGAACAAGAATCGTCTAGAAAATTAAAGTGATAATATTGTTTACATAAAAGTGTAGAGAATGAGAACAATCTAAGACATATCAATGGAATACGTATTATAGTTTCATTTGGTGTGTTGGAATTATTTCGCTCACAGATATCTAAATTTGATAACTACGGTGGCTTTAAATCTTAACTCCTATTGTTTCTTTCACTTACTCAATCATTGATATTAGTATTAAAAAAAGGGGATAATCTTTCTTCTTATTTGTTTATTCTTTATATACCTTTTACTCCGACTCTTCGATGAGTATAGTAATGCTTATTGTAACTTCTTTTTTCTTACAATAACTTTCTATAATAAATTATCATAGTAAAAATTGGTAGCAAGTGGGTTTTTATTAACTTAGTCGGTGCATTCTTTTTATTTAACCATAAATTTCTTGCATCTAATGGTTATAATGTATGGATTTGAGATAATCTAGTAAAATCCTATATTTATAGAATTTAATATTGTTATCTAAAAAAATTTGTATAAATATTTAAACACTCAATTAAACTGTTTGGAAAATTTGTTTAAAAAATTTATGCACTCAATTATGGTTTTAGAAATATCTAAAAAAATAATTTTAAACTATAATTTATTAATGGAGTAGAAAATTTAAGCACTCAATTAAATTTAAAACTTATATCCCACATAATGACAAAGTATGCTTGATCTAAATATAAAACATCAAAAATTTAATTAAATGATGAAAATAAAATGGAAGGAAGACATACTTTTTGCTTCTTTGGAATGACTTTCGCAACGTCTTTCAATGGATTGACAAGTTCCATAGTCTTTAAAACTCTAGTTGATACTTGTTTCTTCAATATATTTTGATAATATCAAATAACCATAAAAGTTCTACATATTCTCATGACTAAACAATAACAAGTACGACAATAAATTATCCACAAATTAAATGGTCCACAGATTATTTAGTCGTTACATAACAATCAAAGACACTTTTAACAATTGATAAATAAAAGCATAATTTACCTATTAGCTCCCAATAACAAATGCTGCAATAAATGTTCACAGAGTAAACAAAATTACAATGTCTCGTCGAGACTAATGACTTGAAGGTAACAAAGTTTGATTCTAGATTTTATTATTTTTATAAATTTCTACCTCCGTTCCTTTTTATAAGAGACAGTTCATTTTTTAAATTTACTTAATAATCAATGTATTTGGACCATAAACTGATAAAATACATTGGCTATCAATGAACTTAAAAAATCATTTTTTCTTATAAAAAGGAAGAGATGTAGTACAAATTATCAACTCGGAGTTTTTTAAATTATTTACTTCTAAACTAACAAGAATCATCAACACTTATCAATTAGTAGTAATAATAATAACCATTATAGTTTCAACTTCATTAAAATCTAGATTTACTACCTTGCTATTTGCACTCTAATAGTATAGATATTTGGCAATCCCCTAACTTTAAAGACTTTTCAAACAAACCAAACTGCAAAAGTTGAACAAGGATTATATATCAAGAAAACAAAAGTGAACAACCATATCCTTCAACAAAAAGACAATAACTTCATGAAAAAATATCAAATGCACTGCTCTAATTTGTTTATTTCTTATGCAAATTTGTGTAACAATTTATAGTGTAATATTTCTTTACATAATGGTGAAACATGCTTTAAGGATAAAATCATGAAAATGTATTAATGGATTAGTAAATTAAACTTGAAATCATATGTCAACTAACTGAAATCCATGTACCAAAATGGACGAAACAGTTTCATTAAATTGGGTATGATATGAGAAGATCTCAAATATATAATGATGCATGTCAAATACATGTAAGGCCCCGAAAGGAATACTTAAAGGCTCAAAGAATAGTAACAAAAGTATAGAGGATCCATGTGTTGTATATATTACAAGAAAGGGGAAGTTTTAGAAGCATTCAGAGATATAAACATGTTGTATAACATATCATAGAGGATACCAATGTTGAAAGTATACCATGAAATTGAGTTCTAAAAACTCAGTTAGAGCAACACCAGTTATCATCTTGGAATCCATTTACAACATCATTGAAGCCTCTACAAATGTAATATATCAGTTTTTTGAAAAACAAAATAGAAATATTGTCTCTCTATTGAACAAAATCTGAATTGAGTTTAAATCTTATGAGTGAAAATCATATTTAATATGATTTAATATCATGGAAAACAGATCTTCATACTTAAAGTTTTGATGTCAGCCAACCAATATAAAGTGATTGTACAAAATTCAATTGAAGTTTTCACAGTTCTTATAAGGATCAACAGATTAAGTGATGAACTTCTTTAGTTGAGAGAGATTTGTGTGATTGGGCCAGACCGTGTTGAACAACAATTTCTCACAGAGGAACTAGCTTCTAGGAACAATTTGTGGTTTACCATTTTATAATATTATAAAAAAATTAATTAATATAGTAATAGTAGTTAATAATAATAATAATAATAATAATAATAATAATAATAATAATAATAATAATAATAATAATAATAATAATAATAATAATAATAATAATAATAATAATAATAATAAAAACACCATTCTATTTTTTTGTAATCACGTTTAATTAAATTTAGTTTTCAACTTTTTTTAAAAAGAGGAAAAAATTTATATAATAAAAAAATAATGTTTTTTATTAACTAAATCTAAGTTTTTTATTTTGATTGAAATTTTTTGTTAAGTTAAAGTAATAATTATTCATGTCTCTTTTTTTTTTGTGATACAAGTCTTAGTCCTAAATTTGCAAACTCCTTCAAGCACTTATTCCCTTTATGATATATGTGAGAAATGATAACCTCTGAGTCACATCTAATCAAGCTTTAATCATATGATTGTAGTAATTACTTACAACTATGTGCATCTCCACTTTGTTGTAATTTTTATTAAAGAAACGATTTAAACCATTATAAACTCACAAAAGCTCTTTCACTACAACTTTACAATTTTTTATATATTTTGAGAAACATCCTCTACAAGCCATTGAAATTATGTTTTTCGCATAACATATGTCTAAGGAGATGTCTGGGACAACGTGTATAACAAATTAAAACAGATTAATAAATACTAATAATTAAATAAAAAAGAAATACATAACAAAAAAAAATTGTAATCTAGTTCGCTGGAATATCACATACTTCTGGGAGGCTTTCAACCCATGAAAGAAAATTCACTCTCAATAATATTAGTATAAATTGTCTTAGATGAAAAACTATTATTCAATGCCCCTCTTCCTATTACTACTTATGTCTTTCTATTAAGGACTCCCCACTAAACATGATAATCCCTCTCACTTTCTCTCGATCACTAAAAAAACTCATACAATGTTTGCTAAATTACAACTCTAACAAACCAAATAACCTTTGATAAAACTTAGGTGTTATAAAGGTGCATAAATAGAAACAATTTCAATGTTGTTAAAGAGGAATCTTTTATCTATATATATATATATATATATATATATATATATATATATATATATATATATATATATATATATATATATATATATTCATCTCCTAGACTTTTCTTCAATGTGCATTATATTTGAGAACAACCATATTTCAATCAGATGCATATTAGATTTGTTTTTCAAAAACAACCATCAAGAGATTTGATTTGATTTGATTTGATCTTTATTCAATTCAAATATATGTATAATTGGAATTGATCTTATTAAATATTTTGAGCAAATCTTACTAAGTAACATATTGCTAAAAGATATAATAAAAAATCTCCTTGGAATCAATTATAATTTCATTCAGAATAACTCACAAACTTTGACCTGCTAATTGAGGCTAAATGTTGTATACATGCTTAAATATATTGTCTCACATGATGCATTTCCATAAAAATAACATTTTGTACTACCCATGTTTTTTTTTACCTAATTCGTCCAATCAAAAGAACAAGAATCTCCCCTCTTGTGTAAATTTTGGATAAAACATCTATTAAAATTCTTACAACATGAGCATGGGTAAATCTTCAAAATAAAAATAACAAACTGAGCACACAATTAACATATCACAATAGAACATGCAGTTGTAGAAGTAACATATATATATATATATATATATATATATATATATATATATATATATATATATATATATATATATATATATATATATATATATATAAGATCATGCAAGGTGGTTGGTACACATAGAAATCAAAAACAAGTCAAAGATAACTTCACATCAGGTCCCATATATGAAATCGGAGATTTTAACAAGCATGGAAGAAAAACACAAAAATAAGAGAGCTTGTAAGGAACTTAATGAATTAAACCAAATTGAATCATTCACGATGTTTACTTAGAACTTGATTACTTCAAATTGAATTAAATCACAAGAAACCCAAAGCATTTTTAAATAAAGCTATTTCAAAATCTTTACATAGATGTTATATCAAGACATAATTGGATTCATGATACTTTAATAAGATTGATACACCATAGACCTAAGTATCACACCCCAATTTTTTACCCTCATTTCTATTCATATCATTAGGTCTAATGGTTTTTAATATCATTTTTTGAGTCCATGTAATCATCCCATTAATCTATATGGCATGAGCATTTAATCTGGTTATCATCTCATTCTTCACTAATCTCAGAAAAAATATAACAAGAAAGTGACTTCACTAATCTTAGATTTGATTCAAAAATGAATGAAACCGACATTTTAAACTTATGCTTGTACATTCGGTAAAAAGTTAGATTTGCATTAGGAACTTTTACCTTTGTTCATTTCATAAATATCATGCATTCAAATTTTATTAAGTTTCTTTTTCAATAAATTTCAAATCTTAAGTCCACTCATGTTCGTACAATGTATCATTACCAACCATGATTCATAGAAGAGGGTTGAGATAATTCAAAAGGGAATGAGAAAGATGGAAGAGATTTTGAAATTTTTTGATTAAATTGTCACAAGTTTTTGAGATATCAAATAAATAGGATATTAAAACTTGATTTTCCCTACAAAGGGTGTGCGAGTCCAGAAAATAAATACAAGCAACTTTACTTTTTGCCCAACTCATCACCACTAGGGAATGCCCATTTACCATTCACTTTCCTAAATTTCAGTACATAGGAAATTAAAGATGCATTTTACATTTGAAATTCTGGCACACACAACAGAAGTCAAAACTGAAGTCTTAACAACACATAATGTCACAACATATGTTATGACATATGTTGACAGAACAACAAACAATAAAATATCAGAAATATAACTTGCAAAAACAGAAAAAATACAACAATATGTTAACCCAGTTCGGTGCTAACTCACCTACTATGGGGGCTACCAAGCCAGAATGAAAATCCGCTATTAATAGTATTAGTTTGAAGCCTAACTAGTCCTAAGCTTACAACTTCGCGCTTAATCACTACCTAGTGTAACTTCTACCTAGGTCTTCCCTAGATATGAGAAATCGACATCTCACTTCCTATCATCGCATCAATGTCTAACAGCCCCAGCCCCACTTACTGTTTCGATGACCTTTCACCTAAATTAAGACCACACTTGAAATATTAAAAAACACCTTAATCAAGACACCCCTTGATTAAGAAAAAATATTGATCTTTCTTAAAAGCTTTGATCAAGAACAATTCTTAAAATTTCTTAACAGCTTCCTCCAAGGACAATACTCTACTCTTGCTTCACAGCTACAAGTGAAAATAATAGCTTGATGAACAAGCAACAATCAGTCAACTCAAATGTAATAGAGATGTATTAAGGAGATACAAACAAACAAAGAACTTAAGGAACTATCAAATCCTAAACCCTAATTTTTCACAAGGTTTTACAATAAAAACTATGCTTAAAAACTAGGTCTTGGATGAATCCTTATATAAGCTTCTATAGTTGGGCTTGGACTGGCTTGGATTCTTCAATCAACTCCAATCTCCAGATTTCAAAATATCTGCAGAATATTCTTCACAAAAATAGAAACAATCTTCTTAAAGAGTTTCCTAAAAAATCTCAATCGATCCCTTTTAGAAACCAATCAAATATGCACATGTTTCTAACAAAATCTTTGATTGTCCTGCACCTATAATGAGTACAGAATATTCCATATATTCATATCTTTAAACTGAATCTTCAAGTATATCCAAAGGTAGTGCCTGCTGCATCAGCCTTAGGATGTAACAACATCTTCTGTTACATATGGCAGAAAAACTCATAACAACAAAACTTGTTATCACTACAACAAATAATGCATTTCATGACGGAACTTTCACGTCAACCAGAAAAACAACGAGGTATTAAGCCTAGGCGCTCCATGTATTATATTTTTTTAATTGTAAAAGTATCAACCTACCTCAGTTTCTAATAAATTTGAGGGGTAAAATTAATTTGGACGCACTTTGAATCCTAACTTTTGTAGTTTATGTATTATTTTTATTAAAATTGTAAAATAAATTAACTAACCCTTTGATGTTACGATATAACCGAGGGGTCTACAAATCATATTACACTATAAAAAGCAAACAGATTTTACCCTAATCCTTACTTATTTGTAGTTGGACCAAACTCGAAATTGCATCATTCTTTGGGATGGATTACAAGACAGAAAAAGCCTTCAGTGTTCTTATAGGACTAAATGTTTTTCTTGCCCTTGCAATCTATCTCACATAATGGTGTTGATGTTATTGTTGGTGTTGATATTCATTCCAAGGAGCAAAGATTTGTTTTTAAACTATTTATTTTAATTTTTTGTGTAAACAATGTAAGTAAAAAAATACATTTCACCTCGGTGCTTCCATAAAACCGAGGTGATTGATAATATATCAACGAAAATATTCATTTAAAGGAACAAAGATTTGTTTTTAAAATGTTTATTTTAATTTTTTGTGTAAACAATGTAAGTCCAAGAAAAACATTTCACCTCGGTTTTTCCATAACGCCGAGGTGATAGATAATATAATATACCTCAATTATAAATTAAATATGAGGGGTAAAGTAGTCTGTTTTTAATATAAATACCTTAGATTATCATATTTTATCCTAATTCTAACTTATATGTAGTCGCACTAGATACATGAAATATTTACTACTGTCCATTGCCATGAAATTTTTCGAACTAGATATGCTTAAGAACATATCCCAAAGATGGATTGCAAGTGCAGAAATTAAAATAACTTATCTGAAGATGGATAAGTTATGGGTTTTTTTATTTCCAACATAAAGGTCTGTTGTTGAAAACACTTTCACCTTTAATTGTGTGTACTTGCCAATAGATTTCAAGGACGCTACCAAATTCCTTCTCAAGAAATTTCACTGTTTATACGTTAAAAATAATGATGATTGATGATTTTGTGTGGTTAACTATTAATTTGCAGAAGTGGGATCAATAAAGGCTATGCTTTTGTTAAATTCAGTAAGCCATGAGCAATAGTGGAAATTTGTTGTAATACATTTTGTTTCTGATATTCTTTGTAAACAATATAATTAAAAAATATATATTTGCACCTCGATTTTACACAAAACTGAGGGGATAAGTTAGCGTTAAAGTAGTTGATATTTGTCACCTCCCTTAATTAAATCCATGTCGTCCAATTTGTGATTATCAACGGTCAAGACACTTTCATTAATGATTCGCGTGAAACCTAGGTTAACTTCTATTATAAAAACATTTTGAATATCAAACATATGAAGCGCTTGAAACTATCATCCGTTTTAAGATATGCAAGAGTCTTTGTTATGAAAAGTTCTCTATGATGAATTACTAGAGCAGAAAATTATTTGCGTTTAAGGTTTGTGTACTTAAATATTATTTATCTCTTTTTTCATATAACCCTTTATTTATCTAACCCTTTTTTTATATAACCCTTTTTTCATATAACCCTTTATTTATCTATTGTTTCCAGCATTTGATCTTCCCAGGATATCAAGGATTTGAATATTCAACATATGGTTCTTCATGGAAAAATGAAATTTTGTATAGATATTCTGTGTAAACAATGTAACCAGTTTAATATTCTAGATAAACATTCTATTTTGTAAATAAAATATTTTATTAATTTTCCGACACACATGAGGCGTTATTATTGAAAATAATAAAATACAGACGTTGTGGATCGAACTCATGCACTTTTAAATACCCCTCAGGGTTTTAAACAATGAGGTGATAAGTCCTTACTTTTCATGACAACCTTATTTACCTCGCTTTTGATATCGAGGTAAAACGCATTTCATGTTCGACATTACATGCGTTATTTGTAGTAGTGTATGACAGTTAATAAAGATGGTGCACCATCTTACTCAACACCAACATAGAACCATGCTTAGCCAAAATTTTGCCAACCATAGAACCATGGAACTAACAATCTTCTCCCTTTGGCAAATTTTAGCTAAATCAACCAAAAACCAAATTTGATTAGAGAGAGGAATAAAACCACAACACAAGCTATATGTTGATCATGTAAACTTTGTCTAAACACAGCTAAAAGCTTGTACACATAGACATAAATAAAACTTCCCATTTACAACATAATAGGTTATCTCCCTCAAGGACAAAACCCACACTAGAGCACCAGCAGCGGAACAACAGAAGAAGCAACAACTTCAACACACAGAAGCATGAAAACTCATGCTCCCCCTCAATGATTGCATAAGAAACCAAAAACACATCTACTCTCGTGCAAGAAGTAGAACATATTCCTATCACAATGCTAAATCATCATGTCAAGACATGTGATGTAACATTAGGACACAACACTTTACTCCCTCTTTTTTGCCAAAATATTGACAAAAATACATTGAGTAAATGTACACAATGGAAACACACATAGAAAGATATAGATCACATTTCACAACATCAACAAGAATGGAAATACACATTACACACTAGCAACCTCACAACTGGAAACACAACTCTTAGTTAACTTCAGGTGGTCTTCCACATATTGCCTCTGTCAAAGAGCCTTCTACCCCTATCAAAAAGCCTTATGCATTCCTTGGTGTTGTATTCAATCTCACTGTCTTGTAGAATACCTTTCTTCCAGTCAATAATCCCAATAATAGGTATGGCATGCCCTAGAACATAGAGAAAAGATGTAGTAGAATTTCTATTCCTTCTTTTATGTCATTATTATAAGTCTTCAATAGTACAAGTTTCAATCCCATTATCTTTGATAACAACAAGTTATTCCTTGTTGTCCATAAGCTCAAGAGTTTCATCCTTTACTTCAACAAGGTTCCTGATTAGTTGCTTGGAACTATCAAGATCCTTGTACCAACCATGTCGAATAAGATATCTAAAAGAGTTCATATCTTCAGTATAAAATGTCCTGACATTTATCTTGACATCATACCTTTTCAACCCAAGTTTAGAGAAACATCCACCTGTGATTTTGGTCAGTGATGCTACCTTCATCACGATAACTTGTAATCAAATCCATGTATTTATTTATCCGTCCCTCAGTAGATAGACAAGTGTTGGATTGAGAATTCGTTGGCTCAAAGTTTGTGAGTTCACAAGTTCTCTCTCCTACTACTTCATCAGTCTACATATAGGATGTTCCAACACTGTCTCTGACATTTTTATTTTCTTCATAAAATGAATCATCAATCTTTACATTGATAGATTCCATTATCACCCGTTCTAGAGTTATAGATCATACATGCTCTTTTGCTTGAAGAGTAACACATAAATATCCCTTCCTTTATTTCCACAGCTCATAGGAAGTAGTAGTAGTAGTACCTCCTCTCAAGGTAGCCCTAATATGGATATAGCAAGCAGTATTTATGGCTTCAGCCTAGAATTCAAATGGCAATTGCTTAACACTAAGTAGGAGTCTAACAAATTCTTGTATTTCTCTAGACTTATGTTCAACCACTCCATCTCCTTGTGTTTTCCAGGAATAAGAAAACTCATGGCTTATTCCTTCAGAATTACAAAATTTATAGAATTTTGTATTCTTAAACTCCATGTCATTGTCGCTTATGACCTTGACAATAAGACTTTTCTTTTCTTCTTGAATGATTTGACACAAATCTTTGGAGACTTCAAAGGTATCTGATTTTTCTCTAAGAAAATGCATCCAAGTGTAGCCAAAATAATCATCCACAACCACAAAGACATAATTTTTTCCTCCTAGGTTGTCTACGTGTAATGGTCTCATTATATCCATGTGAAGAAGTTCCACAAATTTGAAAGTAGTATGATGTTTCAACATTGGGTATGACATTATATACTGCTACATACTTTCACATGCATCACAAACTTCTCCTTCTTAAATCTTGATATCTGGTATATCTCTTATGACTCCTTTAGATATAAGTACCTTCTTATTTTGAAATGAAGATGTCCAATTTTTTGCTGCCATAGCTTCACTTCTCGCTCATATGTTGCTGGGAAAGTTGAAGAATAAGCTATTATTTGAGATTCCCATAAATAGAAATTGTCTTTGGACCTGACCCCTTTAATTAAAAAAAAATATTTCTCATTTTTTACTAGTCATTCTGATTTTGAGAAGTTGACTAACAAACCTTGATCACACAATTGACTTACACTAATAAGATTAGCAGTCAATCCTTTGACAAACAACCCACTTTCCAACCTGGGACAACCATTATACATCAGTTTTCCCACCCCTTTAATTTATCTATTAAAACCATCCCCAAATATAATAGAGTATGTAAGATGAGGCTTAACATCCACCAACATCTTCTGAATCCATGTCATATGCCTAGAGCATCCATTGTCAAAATATCAGTCTTCACTTGTTGAGTCTCTCATAGAAGTATGGGCTATAAGGTTAATGTCTCTATTTTCAATACTCATCTTCTTACTCACTTTCTTAGTCTTGGGAAGAACTATATAGTCTTGGTGGTGCCTCATTTGTATTAGGAATTCATATACATCGAAACCGATCTCGAGGTCTTCTAGGATTATCACAAAGGAGCTATCTCGAAAAAGGACTTAAAATGTTTGGCATGTAGGAATGTTAACCAGGGGATGCCCCAATTTCTAAGGGAGACAAATTTAGTCTTAATCAATTCCCAAAAGGAAATTTATAAATTCAAGAAATGCAAATGATTGCTTATGTGTCACCAGTAGAGAGTCTGATGTATGTCCAAGTATGTTTACGTCTAGATATTGCACTCATAGTTGGGATGTCAGGAAGATATTTGAGTAGTCCATGAATGGATCATTGGAAAACAGTCAAAAAAGGTTATGAGGTATTTAAAGAGAACAAAAGACTATATACTTGCATATAGGATGTCAGGCCAATTAGAGATCATTGCATACTCTAACTCAGATTTTGCTGGATGTCAAGATAGCAAAAGATCCACTTTAGGCTACATATACATGTTGGTAGTTGTGTAGTTTCTTGTCGCGGTGCCAAGCAAGCTCTTACGACTTCATCCATTATGGCAATAGAGTTTATAGCATGTTATGAGGGATCCAACCACAGGATTTGGCAGAGGAGTCTTGTCACTGGGCTGCGAATTATGGAAGGAATTGAAACACCACTTAAGTTATACTGCAACAATAAATCAGTTGTACTATAATCTAATAATAATAGGAGTTCAACCAAGTCAAAATGTATTGACATCAAGTTCCTAGTTATGAAAGGAATGGAACAAAGTGGACAAATTTCTATAGAACACTTGGGGACAAACTCCATAATAACATATCCTCTTACAAATGTTCTTTCACCCAAGGTGTTTCACGAGCACACTGCTTGCATGGGTGTTTTACCGTTAAAGGAGTCCTTGGTTTAGTGGGAGTTAGTCAATTAAGAATTTTAGGTTCTATATTTTGGTATTATGTATGCATACTATATTTTTGGATATTTTTCCAAATTAATAATGTTTGATATTCAGTAGTTTACATTTTATACAATAAAGTTATTGAATGATCTCACTAAAATAAAGTAAAACCAGTTGAAATTCGACATATACAGACCAACTTCATGTGATTTTCATGCTACACATTTCATGATGGATCTATGTCATTTAGTTGTGTCACTATTGGTGATTATTGATGGATTTAGTTATGATTGCTATAATGAAAATCACTTTGGTTCTAAACAGTGACATGATTAATGGACAAGATAATTTGGATATGTTTGAACTATTTAATGGCAAATTTTGAGCTCATAAAATCTAACACAGATGTAAAATTACATATGTGACAAGTGAAAAATTGTTATAATTTTGAGTTAGAAATGTAACATTTAAGGTGTTAGTGTCATTGTTTTAATTAGTCCAAATTTAAAGGGGTCTAATTAATATAATATTAAGTTTGTGGCTAAAAAAATGAAAGGTCAGGTTATTGTGTAGATACCACAAATTAATATCTAATTTGATGAAGAGTCAAATTAGAATATTGAATACTAAGAAATAATCCTAGGATATTATAATTAAATGGATTATGATCTCCATAAGTAGAGCACGATAAAAATATAGTTTATCAGGTTTTCTCTCTTCATCCCTATCAGAGGAGATTCAACGAACCCTAAAGAACTCTACAAATCAATAGATCACATACCTGAAACCTTCAATGATTTCTAATGACAATTTCAAATACGCTTCTATCTTCATTCTCTAATTAAATTCTGGTATGGGTTTAAGGGATTCGAGTTTTATTATTAGTTTTTATAACAGTAAAAATCATAAGGTTAATTATAAATGGATCTAACATCTGAAAGTTACGTGTATAAATACACATATTTATAATTTAAATTTTACAATTTTTCAATAATAAAACTTTTCTCATTAATTTTTTTTCATTCTCAATTTTTCTCCCCACTCATAATAACTCACTTATTTTTGTGCAACGCTTTAGTACGAGGGTTTATATTTATTTAAGATTTAAATTAGGCCGATTTTATTGAACTTTTGGCCAGCGTAGAACAAAATTATACTAAATTAATTACTATATTTGGAAAAGAGTTAGTTAAGTGGATGATTACAACAATTTTTTTAATTAGATTAATTAACTAAATTACTATATTTGGAAAAGAATTAGTTAAGTGGATGATTACAACAATTTTTTTAATTAGATTAATTAACTAAGTTCTACTAAATCTGTTTGTTAGCTGCTAACACTTATATAAGCTATAAAGGGCGGTCCTTGCTTATAATAATAAACACTTACTCTTCTACTTAATTGTAATTCAATACAACACTCTTCGTAAAATAAAATAAAATAAAAGTTAAATAAATTTTTATCTCTATAAATATTACAGTTTTTATTTTTGGTTCTTCTCTGTCTTTAGACAACAGTTTTTAAAAAAAAACAGTTGCTAAAATCTGTTAAAACCGTCGCTAAAATTTAATGTAATATATATGAAAACCAAAAATTTATTTAATCCTACAATTATTTAATCCTACAATATAAGACAACTCAAGCGGTGGGGAATATGATTTTCTTTCTCCAAATGGAGGTACATGCATGTGGCTACTTACGAGCGTTGTCTGTGCACACGTTGCAGCTTTGCATGTAAGTCAAACTCATTTTTCTTACGTCTTTAATAATAAATTTCCTTTTCAGTCCATACTTGCACACTCACATGCTTCTTTATCTTCGGCTCCGACACGTCATATATGCATGTGTCCATGCAGTTCATTATATATAAGAACATCATAAGAATCACTCACATTCACTTCACTTTTCAGCTAAACCACTACTACTTTCCATTTGTGTTATAACTTGTCATTATGGAGAGGAAAACACTCAGCTTTATGTTCATGCTCTTCCTTCTCTTAGCAGCTGGTAAATACAATATATATTGATATATTCTTCGTTTTCAAATATTATGTGTTTGATCATTTGGAACATTTATGTGTTGTGTGGTTAATGAATTACAGATGTTTCGGTGAAGAGAGCAGATGCGTTATTCGGCCGCTGTAAGGTTATGAGCAACAAGTTTCATGGACCATGCTTGACGGACACACACTGTTCATCGGTATGCAGAGGAGAAGGTTACAAAGGTGGTGATTGTCACGGCTTCCGTCGCCGCTGTATGTGTCTTTGTTAGTTCAACAATACCCATGCAATGCAATGCAATATCTACCTTCTAATCACTCCTTCAATCATCATAAATAAATATTCCAGCCACGGTTTTATAAAAATATGATGTTTTAAGTATGTTCAGTTTAATGTGTAATATATATTTTGGAGGTTGTGTTGTAATAATATGGTGCCAATAAATTTGAGATATCTCCTGGCATCCATCTCCTTTTATTCCATTTGGTTTGAATAATAATTACGATGTTGTTTTCTTTATTTCTTTCACCGGAAGAGAGTACTGACCTACTTATAAATCTCGAGATAACTCGAGATAAGACTTCGGAGACAGGACGGATCCAGGGCTAAACATGAGATAAGACTTCGGAGACAAATTAAATTGTCTGAGATCTAGACATTAAAGAAAAAATACTAACTTAAAATATTAAATAATTAAAATTAGAGAATTCTTTATTCAACGTGTTTTTCTTAGGGATGCGTATCGTTTTTAAATTGTATTTATAAAAAATCAAAAATGTACTTTTAGTACAAATTAGAAATACAGTTCTGATTTTTTCTGATAAAAGTAAATTTGTTGTCATAATAATAAAAAATGGCATGAGTTACTTGGAGTGAACATGTTTTCTTTTGTTGAAAAACGGAAGTGTATTTCCGATTTATATTAGAGTGCATTTTCGATTCTATTTTTTACTTTTTAGGGGGTGTATTTCAAAATGAACGAATTATAATGGTGATAGTATAAATCGGAAATATATTTTTAATTTTTAGGAGGTATTTTCGGAATTGTAAAGAGTGTTTTTTATTTCTGTGGAGTGGAATAAGATATTCCCTAAAATTAAATAAAAAAAAGTGATTTCGTAAGATGTTGATATGTCAAGTGTAAATAATAATTTTTATATTGAATAAAAAAGAAAATGTACAAATTTAAAGTGAAAAGAGACATAGATTATAGATTCAATGTCTTAAGGTTTTAGATTAATATGTAATTTTAAAAATGTATTTTATATCACAAAATTTCATTGATATAAGTTATTAGGAGTAAATTATTCTTAATTTTTCAAGAGGTAGCCTAGGCCTCATAGATTATAGATTCAATGTCTTAAGGTTTTAGATTAATATGTAATTTTAAAAATGTATTTTATATCAAAAAATTTCATTGATATAAGTTATTAGGAGTAAATTATTCATAATTTTTCAAGAGGTAGCCTAGGCCTCACCTTAATGCAATAGATTACAACAAAAATCATCTACTATCCGTTTTTAAAAATGAGTTAAAATAACATTATCGATAATTGTTCCGAGAACTACAACAAAAATCATCTACTATCCATTTTTAAAAATGAGTTAAAATAACATTATCGTTAATTGTTTCGAGAACATCTTTTTCTATAAAAGTTACAAGACGGTCATTTAACGACTGATCACTCATTTTGTTATATAATTGACTCTTCACAAATTTCATAGCTGAAAAAACATGTTCAACGTTTGTAGTTGCTACCGATAAGATTAAAGTCAACTTTGAAAATTTATAAACCATGTGTTGCACTTATTTGTTTTCACAAATTTTTCACAAAGATTTGAAAGTTAACTTTATAAATTTTGGATCACATCGAACATTTTTAACATAATTTTGAAATTGATATCGCACCATCACTTTCGACACATCTACAAAATTACTTGGATAAAGTTCAACCATCATTAATAAATTTTTCACATCAAAAGCTGCAAATGATGATGAATTACTCAAACATGAAACACATTGTAAAAGTTTAGTATCTCTTTGTCATTTCGGATGTCAAGATAATAGTTTGAAATTGGAGGCTTAATTCATGGATTCGTTTCCAACAATTCATAATCAGCAGCTTTGATAATCTCATTTGGGTGTTGAGTTTCCGATGCTTCTACATTAAACGAAGAAGTAGCTTTGTCTCTAGAAAGTTCCGGAAAATTTTTCCCATCCTATAAAGAGAGCAATGAAACCATTTAAATAGTTATTCATACTAATATTATAAAGAAAACAATGAATCTAATTGATTATGAAGGAAATCATTTACGATGAATTGGAAAAATTGAATTTTTTACAAATTGGGGTTTTAGAGTTTATCCTAAAAAGAAAAAATAAGGAGAAATTAAAATACTCACTTTACATTAGATTTTCAATCACTTGGAAATAGACAGACGTATACAACTTCTCTACCCATCACAAAAAATTGAATATTGTACCTTCAACCAATCATATGATGCTATTTAATTTTAATATATTTATTTATTTATAAAATAGAATAAGAATTTAATTGAAATGCACTGACAGTGTAAAGAAGATTTACACCGTCAGTGAATCATGACTGTTAGATTATAAATTATGTTTTATTTTTATTTTAATTTTAATTATTTATTAAATAAAATTAGTGGATGGTTGTGATGTACTGACCCTGTAAAATATTTTACACCGAAAATGCATAGCAATTAATCTCATAGTATAATTATTTTACACCTATGAGAGAAGGTTCATCTCTTCCACAATTAACTCAACATCAAACTTTGCTATTGTCTTCAGGCACTCAACCATTTCTGCATCATATATAAGAAACTAACAAGGATAATGGTCAAAATACCTGTCTATTTACATTTCCTTCGCATCTGTTAAATTATCTAGAAATGTCACCACTAATTGGAATTATGTGGCGAGATTTTTTTCCCTGTGAATGAAGAAAGTCATAATGAGAACAAGTACAACTTATGCACCACTTCCAAACGAAAAACCTTTCATATGATGATCATGACTACAATTATATTGAGTTGTTAATAGAAATTTTTTTGGCTTACGATTCATAAATTAGTCTTGTAATTAGGAACAATAATTTGTATCAGTATAATCATAAAAATGCAAACATAATGTATATTCAACCCTACACATTAATATGGACATGCTTATGAAAAACAATAAAAATGATAATTAATCCAAGTGGTTATGAAATACTTAAATTTTCATAGCTCAAACTAAGTGAACTCAACAGTTAATGTACCTATCCAAATGCAAAAGATAGATTATTTCTCGTCCCAAGCAGCACAGTTGCAACTGGTGGTGGATGAGGTAATTTAAGACTTGATACCACTCCAAGAAGCCAGCTAGCAGTACCATCTTCACTTGCAACCTAGATTTTCAAGTGACATATTATCTCAAATACAAATAACATTGCAAAAAGAGAATAAAATAATGAAATTCGGAAGCGCAAAGGACTACGATTATTCTTAACCTATTCTGAAATTCAGCCGCAAAATTATCTCCATTATGCTTTAGATTTTCTAAATTAACATATAGTTGATGCAATAATGAAATCTTGCATTTCATCAAATTGAAGCTCTTGTATTTCAGGCAGTGAGTCCTAACGTCGCCGCTGAGCCGACTATTAGTTCTAGTCCACTATTTTCTCTATATATTTTCTCATCACATGAAATAAATCATAAAAACATCATTGAAAAAGTAGGAAGGCATTTATAAGTGATTCACTAATGCATTTTCAGTTGCTTTACCACTTTTTTTCCACTGCAGCAACCAACCAAAAACATAATCCAAACCCTGAACCCTAAACATCAAAATACCTTAAGCGTCAAAAAACAAGATTTAAAGAACAATATGCATAAAAAACAAAACCTTTTTACCTGAATGCATAAAAACATATCTGAATATTGACCCATCATTGAGAATCATTAAACTTGATTTATGATTTCGTCACGTATTAAAATAAAAAAGATTATGTATTAACAATTTATAGGTATTCAGAAGAATATTTTTGTGAGTAAAAAAAGAGGTTGGTAGCGAAAAAAAAATACCATTGTAATCGGCTTCGTCTGAAAGTTGAACCCGTCATCTGAAAATCGTCGGAACAATTTGAAGAAAAAATATAATGAACGGATGGAGCAAAAGAGAGAAAAAAGGTGAAAATTTGTGATTATGTACGTATATGAACTTTATTTTAAAAAAAAATTAGAGTTAATTGCAGAAGGAGATATGAAGAAAGAGAGTAGAGAGAAAGACAACAATACCAAAACCTAATATTATAATACGCAATATAAAGTGTTGTGCAGAAGAGTTGAAACAAATGAATTTAAGTGTGTTTAAGACATCCACGTGGGAGACTGGTGGCAGAAGGATAAATTGAGAATTTAGAGATCAATTAATTTTCTTATATTATAGACCGTAATAACACCGTATGAAAATACAACTCAACCAAGTGTTAATTTAATTATTAATACAATATTATATTGTTTTAAATTAGCGATAGTATGAAGTTACAATGTCAGATACCTTTTATAGTGTCGATATATCTTTCTTCATATCAATAGTTTTAATTTTGTTCAAGTACCTCAATATTGTATATAGGCTACTGTTACGCGAGAGAACAACAGTTTTAATTTTGTTTTTATCTACAATTTAACCTCTATATATAGTTTAATAAAAATTAAAAAAATTGGTGGGGCTTTAGCCACATCTAGTTCCTACATGTGTCTGCCAATGCTCGGAGACCATATATTTCAGATCAACTTAAGCTTAATTAATACAACGGTCTTTGCAAAATTAATAAAAAAAAATTCTCACAAAAGTTCACTTCCAAATATTTAATTTAATGTTTCAAATGAGATCAAAAATATAATATTTATCGATATTGAAAATAATATTATTCTTCATATATCAAATAACTTAATTAATATAACAGTTTTTGCAAAATTAGTAAAATTATAAAAAGTTCACTTTCACACCTTCAATTTAATATTTTAAATGAGATTTAATATTTTAAATGAGATTAGAGACACAATATTTATCATTATTAAAAATAATATCGATCTTTCTATACCAAAACTGCAAAATCTCCGTCCAATTTTCTTTTTTCACCCAAACAGTCTTTGAAATAGAATAGTTAAATAAAAATAATTGTTATCAATAAAGATCCTACCTTTTTTATGAAGATCACACGTTGGCAATCGGTTGAGTAAGCATCTCCACTCAAGCGACAGTTAATCCTAAACAGGACTACGGTCTTCCAAATATACTTGAGAGTCTTTCGAAGGTCGAGAAATAAAGTCGTAACATGTTCAAATAGTATAACCCAGAAGACGTGGTTAAACCTGGTTCTAAAAAAATCAGACACCAACTGCACCAGATCACAGAGTATGTTCTACAACATCAAATCTGAACATGCATAGACACCAATACTTCCCCACTGTTGAACCCTCGCGTCCCCTAACCCATCTCCTCCACAACAACCTTCTTGCAAGAACAAAAGTAATACAAATTCGGAAATAAATCTTTCAGACAAAGCGCACCACAACAAGGCATCTCCCAAAAAGAATCTCTGCTCCATTATCTAAAGAAAACCCCACATTTACAGCGAAAACAGGGTCAGGAAGCCTACTTTCCATCTTAACCAAATTTGTCCACCAAGTTGAAGCCGAAATAGGAGACCAAAGAACTTGCGATAACAAAAATTGAGTATACAGAGAACCATACCTAGCCACTAACACTTCTTTCCATAACAGATCTTCTCCCTTGAAAATCCTCCACCTCCATTTAAGAAGTAAGCCATGTTGAAAATTTAGATTTTCTTCAGCCCTAAACCTCCACCCCGTCCAATGGATCTTCCTTTCGTCACCCTTCTCTCTCTATAAGAAACTATTTTGAATTCTCGTAATCCTATTGCAAATCTTGATCAGAGTCGGATAAAACGAGAGTTGAAAAATAAAGGTGATAGATAAATTCGATTTGAGGAGGTATTCCTGCCTCCTAAACTACGGAATATCATTTTTCAATTATCGAGCCGATACTTTATTTTCCAATTATCGAGTCGAGACTTCAATTTAGATAACAAAGGAATCCACGTCAAAATCCATATTAAAATTAAACTTCAACGTGTATAGATAAGTATTGGGCCAGCAACTACTTGATGATACTTTATAAAGTCTTCGTTAAACTTAGGGGATTTCTTATTCCACCCATGCTTTTCTACCGCACCACGCGAAATTCCTAAAATGCCCTTGAAAATCGGATATGCATTTTCGATTCGCACCAAGTTAGAGATGAATTATGTTGGAAGAGTTGGGTGTCAACCGAAAATATAACTACGGTTTAAAACTGTAAATATATTTTCCTTTTTTGGACTGACTAAAAGGCCCACCTCTTCCCCTCCTATTACAGTGTCACTTTTCAAAACCAAAAACACAAAACACCCCAAAACCCTCTCAATTTCATTTTCACCAAATCACCCACATTTGCAACTTTAGTTGTTAAAAATCATCAAGCATCACTCTTTCAACCATTCAATCAATAAATCAATCAATCAAGGAAAAGCACCCACAATCAATCAAGTAAGTTGTTTTTGAACTTTTTAGAGTTTATGTAAAATCCACTCAAATGTGTGATTTAGGTTAGAAATTAAGATTTATAGTCTGTTATCAATTTTAGGAATCATTAGAAAGGTGTTTGCAATGCCATTTTCATGATCAATGATTTTTTTAGCTTATTTAGGGGGCAGGAAGGCCATTGATGTTGCTTTGTTATTGCAGTAGGAACCAGAGATGCATTTCCGGCTTTAGTAAGAACAAAAGCGCAAGCGCATTTCCGATTTTAGTTTGTACATATGTTTTTTGCTTTGTTTTTAACACTAGTCCTTAAGTTAACATTGTTTTCGTACTTCTACAAGAGAAATGACTGAGAGACCATCTCGAATAAGGCTCCACAAGGTAGCACAACATGGCTCTGTGTTGAGAGAAATGAGTCAGGAAACCCAACCTTCTCTTTCCTCTGGTTAGGTCATACCAGATGCACCTCCGGCTCCTTCAACCTCTGGTGTTCATGCTTCTACTCCCATGACCTCTTCCTCCCGCAGTAGGCGGAATTCTCCAGTTCATCTGTCTCCATCCCCGTCGTCTCAAAGACGCACTTCTCCATTGAGTGTATTTGAGGTAGGAGAGACGTCTAGTTCTTATCTGACACTAGACATACAACCATAATCTCCATCGCAACCTCAATCCCAGAAGACACCTAAGGCGGCTCCTTAGTCATCCCATGCCCCTTGGAGGTACCTAAGCCTAGACCTGCGGCACCACCAGCACAGGCTGCAACTTTGGCACCACAGGATTTCAAAGAAGGGTCGTCTAATTTATTTGTCTTGCCTCTTTACCCTAACCATATTAATAGATATATTTGGGACAGACATATATGAATTTTGATTTTTATTACATTTATATTATAAAGTTTAATATAAATTTGGTATTATTAATTGGGAATTATGGTTTGTTAATTAAATTTGTCAAAATGTTTATGTAGGAACGTGATACGCTCAAGGTCATTAACCATGGGCGGAAGATCAGTAGACTCGTGCCCCTGCTTAGCCATGGTTTGATGAGCTTTTATTGCTTACACGGTTGAAAGATTTGACCCTGTGTGGATAACACTTTGTCAACTAAGGGATGATTTACGCGTTCGTTGAGAGGTGGAACCATGAGACGTCGTCGTTTCATCTACCCCATGGTGAGATGAAGATCACACTCGACGACGTCGTGTGCCTGCTGCATCTTCTAGTAAGAAGAACATTCTTGGATCATGAGAGGATTGCTAAAGAGGAAACGTTAGATTTGTTGGTTGATAAGTTAGGAGTGACCCCTGAGAGTGCCATGGTTGAGATTGATAAAACCTGTGGGTTCCATATCAGGTATAGTTATATGGGTATTGTGTTCATGGATGAGATTTTGCATGCACATCAGGCTGATGGTTATCCCGAGCAGGTTATCATTTACCAGAGGTTTTCCATGAAATCATACATGTTGTATCATGTTGGAAAACAGATTTTTATAGACATCAGTGCTACTTACACTGATATCATGTACCTGTAGTACTTTGATGATTTTGAGACGATCCACCAGTGGAAATGGGTGGCTTCTTTCCTGGTTTACTTGTGTACAAAGTTGAATGAAAGAATTAACTGGAATATGAAGTAGATGACCGGTAACATGTCACTCCCGATGGTATAACTTCTTGGTCTTTTGTGGGTTTTTGTTAATAATAGGTTTTATTTTGGAACTAACTATTTAGTTTTGTTGTTTCAGGGATGGAGCCTACAACATTTCCCCTACATCTCGGGTTGATCACTTGTTGCAGGTTATACTGGAGATAAGTCGTGTGCCTGTGCATACGACCCACTCCGAAGGAGCCAGGAGAAAGAGCCATTCCAAGTGTACATTGGCCGCCTGGTGTACGAGGACATGCACTTCTTCTCACACGTCGACCACTGTGTGATAACACTATTTGACGAGTTTTCAATGTTCAAGGGTTGGTGGCTCGCGGGAGTCGCAAAACGGTTGCTTATTTGCCAGAGCGGGTGATGCGTCAGTTCGGGTTCACCCAGACCATTCCCCGAGATCCTGTCGTATTTGCTCCTCCGACGGTGAAACAGAGGGATATTGATGTGTTATTTGATGATTTTGAGAAACATCTTGTTCCTGATGAGGCCAAAAGTATCGTAGCACCACACAACTGGAGTTATGTGTACAGCTATATGATATGGTTCTTTCGAGTGTCTCATCCATACATGGTACATGATGCTCCAAGGAACCCACTGAGGCCAATTCATCAAGAGATCTTAGAGGATGAGCGGGCTAGGGCCGATCATGCGACTGATGTATTGCCTATGGGTTGTCGTATCATGGAGATTACATGGGATGGTACTGATAGAGGTTTGTTTCCTAATGGATCCGATGTTAGAGGTGTTATGGATGTCATCATGGTGGAGGCGTCGGGAGCTCTGAAGTATAGGAAGCAGCGGAGGGGAGCCTTGAGGGTTTCAAGCTGACTCATCATCCATCATACTGTCACACCCCAATTTTTGACCTAAGATACTGTTCGCGTTAAAAGTGGCCGCTAGGAATCGAATCAATTCAATCCTCGCTCGATTTACTCTTTTGATTTGTTTATAAAGATGTCGCGAGCATCAAGCTTTATTATTTTCAACACAAGAAATTATGATTATGAAAAAGGGGAAAGATGCTAATACCCTCAATTGATTATGATATGCATTACGACTAGCGTAAACTAGACGTAACGCATTGGGGAGATTCCGGGTAAGGGGGGTTTGTTATATAAAGGGAATAGATGGAGCACCCTAAATATATATAGTTATCTATAGCTTTATATATGAATACGTTTGATATGTTTGTGTGTTTTAATTGATATTTCTATGATTTGGAAAGTTTCTCCTTTGGATTTTATGAAGGATAGATTATGTGGGATCCTAGTGTTTGTTATTATTGTGCTCGCAAAGATCTTTGGATCTTCTGCATACATATCCCTTAATGGGAATCATAGCATTTGTAGCTCGGATCTACAGGGATCTATGGTTTGTTTGGTCTGAGAGAGAAAGAAATTTTGCTCGGCAAGGATGAGACCTTGTGCTTACGTATTCTCAAAGGGATGTTGAGAAAGTCAGAGAAATCGTAGTTCCCACTTATGCTAGTGGAAGCAACGGGATGTTAGTAAGAGGCAAAGACGAATGTCATCTTAATGAAAAATGTATCTAATCTATTTCATCACATACATTTTGATTGATTGAAATCTTTCATCGTAAGTTATAGGTGTCTTGCTTGAGTGTACAAGTGTTACCACTTACATGTTTAAGAAAGATATTTTGAAAAAGATTGAATCTTTTAATTGTAAGCATTGGGTGTTTTGCTTGAGTGTACAAGCGTTACCACTTACAATTAAGAGATGTTTTTGTTTGAAAAGAGTTTGAAAAGTTTTTGACTGTATGTGATTTGATAGATGAGATACTTCTTCCATAGAGATGATAAACATCTAAATCTCGAGGAGAAATCGATTGGATTAGGGGAATGCTTTTAAGAAGCCCATGGGTCCTTGTATTGTAAGCCCAAGAGGAGGCATTTCGAGGGTCATCAAGGGTCATCGAGGGTCATCGAGGGTCCTTGTATGAAGCTCAAGAGGAAGCTATAAGGTATGGCTGGCTTTGGTTTTAAAAGGGATTTCACTGGGAAACCATCCTTTTAGGATTAAGAGCAATTTCACCGGGAAATTATACTCTCTGGGTTCTATCCTAACGCAGGTGATTCTTTGTATTGGAAGCCCAATAGGAGGCTGTTAAGAGATTTCCTGGTCTCTTTCATTGTATGATGCCCAAGAGAAGGCTAAACTCAATGAGGAGTTCTTTGAGCGAAGCCCGAGGAGGTGACTCAGCAGTGTGCCTTATATGAAGCCTAAGCGGAGGCTAAACTCAGATGAATGAGTTTTTCTTATATGAAGCCTCAGAGGAGGCTGAACTCTGCAGGGGATGAGTTATCTTGTATAAAGCCCAAGAGAAGGCTATAAACTGTGGGGAATCTATTGATTAGACTAGTTATTATGTTATAATTAGACAGTTGTATAAACAAATGTGTGTGATATGTATTCACAAGAGTTTATGAAGGAAATATAAATAGATGCATGATGTTTATTTACAAGAGTTTATGAAGGAAATATAAACAAGTGTCTGTGAAAAGAACGTTTAAAACGATCGTAACTTGTTATTTACAAGTTTGAATTGTGTACAAGGAAGTAAATATATACACAAATGAGTATTTATGTACGAGGAGTTGTGGATGTACATAGGAGGGTTGGGACTTACACCATAAGGGTGGCCCATTGGTTTAAAAGCAGTTTCACCGGGAATAATGCTCCTTTTAATACCAATGGTATTCAATGTATATACAATCGAAACGGAAACAAACGATCGAAGTTTGTCTGTATTTGAGTATTTACAGAGGTATCTGTATTATGTACAAGTAAAATAGATGTGTACATAAAAGAATTGGTTATGTACAAGGAAATAATTATGTACATAAAAGAATGTTGGGACTTACACTGTAAGGGAGGCCCATGATCGATTAAGAAATTTGAGAGAAAACGAATTCGGTTTTATCGTTTAATCGGATCGATCATTGAAAAAAATGTAAGTTTGATGAAAAGTTTTGAAGAATGTTTTTGAAAGTGTTTTTGAAAGATGAAATTTAATTGTGAAAAGTTTTGAAAAGAATCGGGCTTCGAAAGTTTGAAAAAATCACCTTTAAAGGTGTTTTGAAAAGTACTCAAAAGTACCGTTTTCGGCTCGATCAAAATATAATCGGATGAAAGTTTTTCTGAAAATTTTTGACACTATCTCAAAATAGATACATTAATTGACAAGTGTACAAAAAATCACCTCAAAATGAGGAGTTTTGATTGGGTTTTGAAAAAGTCAAAGTTTGTAAAAAAAATGAAGTGAAAAATTAAAAAGTTTGGCAAAAAGGTCCCAAGGCTACTCGAACCCGGGACCAGTTAGGCAAGGCATGGTATGAGAGTCTTAAGAGTGAGCTGGCAACCGCTGGGGCGGCAATACATCCGTGTATTGTGATTAAACCAACTAAATATATTTTAAACATGATATTTGAATTCAAAAAACGCGCGCAAGCTCATCTTCTTCCTCCAATCCTTCAATCAATCCTCAAATCTTCGTTTCTTGATGAAATCAAAAGATGTAAACATGAAACTTGCTCGTTTCAAGCCCAGGAACATGATGGTGTTCTTTAATTTCATTTATTTTAAGCCTAACGTGATTGAATTTCTAAAGAACACGAAGAACCCTAAAACTGAAAAATCTAATTGAAATCGTGTATGGTGGATGATTTTATCAATTGATTGAGGGTTATTGATCGTGGATAGTGCAGAAACAAAATGGCCAAGAGTTTTTTGACTGGAATCAAGAAATCATAGAGTTCAAAGTTGAGCTTCTTACCTGTTCAAGCTGAGATCGAATTATGCTTTTGAGTGTTTCCAGTTGAGTTTTTATGATTCTTAGAGCACCATCGGCCTTCAAGGATCATGTATGAATGGTCTGGTTGCTCTGAAATTGTTTGGATAGCTCTGACCAAGTCGACCTGCATATAGCTCAAAGTAAAATTGGAAATCGTGGTTAGAGGTGTTACAGGTTGATGTTAATGGTCTGCATCATCTCTATGATGTATGTTGATGATGTTTGGATTATCAAAACTCAAGTTGCTCGAGCCAATGTCCAAATTCGATAGTTATGGCAGTTTTGACAAGTTTATGAACATGATATGTGAAAACTGATTTTCAGCTTGGCTTGTATTGATTTTATGTTTCAAACAAGTTCCATATTGATATTAAAACATGTTAGACACCAAATTACTCAAAGTTTTTCACTAGTTTTCAAAAATGCAAGTTTTCTCAATTAACACTATGTTTCTTAATTTTTAAGAAAGAAGAGAGAAAGCATGTTCTTGCATGGCTTTGGTGTAGTTTGAAATTTCAAACAAGACCTCTATTTATAGGTCACAAATTCTGAAAGATAAGTGAGAAAGTTTGGCTTTGGTAGTTTCAACTTGCCTTAGAGGGCAAGGAAGTCTTTTTTGCATTAAATGCAAAAGGAAGCTTCCTTTTAACCATGGTTAAATCTTACCTTGATCCTATCTCAATGTAATTACTCTCCCTCTGATATTTATCAGTCCTATCTCACTTGGCACGGTGGCATGCTTCTAGAAAGAAAGAAAAACTCAAAATGACCTATAATTTTGGAAGTTTGTACTTGAAAATTATGGATTTTGGAGCTCTATGTTTCAAAATCAATAGTATGGCTAGACTCCATGGATTTGAGAGTTCTTGGACATTTTGGAAAGCTTGTTTCAAGGGATACAACTTTCATGTTTTGAGTTTTTTCCAATTCAAAGTGGAACTATGTGAAAAAATGCCATGAAGTTTGGAAAAAGTAAGAAATTTTAACACTTGAAAAACATTTTGTGTTGAAAATTTTGACTTTTTGTTGACTTTTCCAAATTTCTTGATTTTTTATGATCATGATGGATCATTTGAAGTATTTTGATGATTGAAAAAGTTTTGTTTTGAAAAAGTTGACCAAAAGTCAAAGTTTGACTTTTCAATGCAGATGAAATTTCATTAGATGATTCAGAAATTGACTGATGAATTCTGTGAACTTCTGTGATGTTTTGAATCCAGAAATTAGGTCAACATGTTGTATCTAAGATATGAAGATCAATATCCAATCAAAAAAGTCATTCATTGATCAGAAAATCAGTGATTACTCATGCTCGACAAAAACCCTAATTGGTCGATCCTTGATAGATCAATGAGAAAAGTTGGATATCTGAAGATCAGAGGTTGATTATTTGATCAAGATAGATCAAATGAAGTTAGTAAGACTCAAATCCTAATTGCTTGCCTCTTGAATCAGATGAAAATTTGAGGAAACCCTAATTTTGACCTGTGAAATCCACACCCGATTAATTCTGTTCTGAACTGTTACAGATGCAATGATGCAAATGTGAGGTGGTATATTAGGTCAAAAATTGGGGTATGACAGATACCATCTCATATCATCTACATATGCATCATTGCATCATTGACAATTTCAAAACTTGATAAATTGTGTGTTTGCTCCTTAAGCCAAATTAGGGTTTTGAATCAAAATCTTTCATTAGTTCAAGATATGATCAAATTAGGGTTTGAGTCTCCACTCACCACTAATGATCTATCTTCATCAATCATCAACATTTGACCATCAAATTCTAATCATTTCCTCAAGATCTATCTTGAATCGACCAAATTAGGGTTTTGATCAAGGATGGTGTATCATTGACTTTTTGCTCAATGAATGACCTAATTGCTTGGAGAATGATCTCAAAATCACAAATGCAATATCTTAACCTAATTTTTTGATTCAAAACATCTCCAAAGCCATGGTTGATCATCAGAGAAATTCTGAATTATCTGACAAAAAGTCAACTATTCAAATTAGTTAAACTTTGACTTTTAGGAGGCTGTTAGAGATTCACCAGAAGAGTATGATAGAACCCAAAGAGTATGGTTTTCTGGTGAAATCACTCTTAAATACAAGCTAGCCATACACTATAGCCTCCTCTTGGGCTTCATAAAAGGACCCTAGATGTCCCTCAAAAAGCCTCCTCTTTAGCTTACAATAGAAGGACTCACGATCTTCTTAAAAGCATCCCCCTAATCAATAACAAAAAAATTCTCCTAAGAGATAAGACATGAATCATCTCTATGGAAGAAGTATCTCATCTATAACATCACATACAAATCAAACATTTTTTCAAAACAAACACTCTTTCAAACAAAACATATCTCTTAACCTATAAGTGGCAACGCTTGTTCACTCAAGAAAAACGCCCAATGCTTGCAATGAAAGATTCAACGATTTTCAAACATCTTTATTAACTTGTAAGTGGTAACGCTTGTACACTCAAGCAAAACACCTAATGCTTACAATGAAAGATTCAAACAATCAAATTTTCAAAATGTATGTGATGAAATAGATTAGATACATTTTTCATTAACATGACACTTGTCGTTGTCTCTTAATATCTTTGCTTCCACTAGAAAATAAGTGGGAACTACGATTGCTCTGGCTTTCTCAACCTCCTTTTGAGAATATGTAGGCACAAGGTCTCACCCTTGGCGAGCATACTTCTTTCTCCCTCAAACCAAACAAACCTTAGTTCCCTTAAATCCAAGCTATAGATTCTCTGATTCCCTCTAGGGGATATGTATGCAGAGGATCTCAATGATCTTTGCGAGCATAATAATAATAAATAAACTTAAGTTCCTGCCTAACCTACCCTTCTTAAATCCCAAAGGAGAAAATTTCCCAAAATAGCATAGCAAATAAAACACAAACGCACAAAAGGTTCCTATAGAATACTATAGATATATAGGATGCTAATACCTTCCCTTTATATAACCAACCCTCTTACCCAGGTCAGTCCCAATGCATTGCGTTTAGCTCACACTAATCGCATTGCATATCAATTTTAGGGTATTTCAGTTTTTCCCTTTTCCTTTCTTTTCTTGCTTGGAAATAATGAATCTTGGTGCTTGCGACATCTTTTTAACAAAAAATCAAAGAGTAAACTGTTTTGAGCCGGAGATTCGAATTTCGATTCGGTTCCCTGGTTCGTCATTTTTTCCGTGAACAGAAAAATGGCGACTCTACTGGGGAGTACCAAGCTTTTCTTTGTTTCCAAAAAAGAAAAAAAGGGTTAAGTCTCATTTGTGCATATGTTTGTTTTCATTTCTTATGTGTTTTGTTCTGTTACATGCGATTTCATGTGATGGAAAAAATCCTAACCCGGATTTAAGAAACATTTTAAGAATTAGGTGGGGGTATAGTCCTATTAACTTACGAGGAGTCTTAGTCCTTAATAAGTTAATTTGAGATCCCTCGCATTTTCTTGGGGGTAATTTTGTTTAGCAAGTTATTTACGAAGGCATTTTTGCTTTTCAAGCGAACCAGCCAAGCTGAGTTGGCTGTAGAACCCATAGCCCATCCTGGCCATTTAAGATGTAGTGCAGAAACTATTCAAGTATAGACTTAGATTAGTTGTCATGCAAGATTACGATCAGGTGAGTTTTTCTTGAAAATATTATTGGACTACGAGTTAGTTGTTTAAACCGATAATATTTCAAAGAGAAGCATAGACCCTGTATTATCTGTAGAACATGTTTTACATGTGATTAAACCCATAGTACTTACCCACGTTTGCTTCTTATAGTTGACCTCATGCTCGTGACTTTGAATGCTTGAACCTATTTTGTGTGTAACCATGTTTTTATCTTTATGGCATTCATGCATCCATTCATAAATTTTTCCATTTTTCTCTTTCCATAAAATTTCCAAAGAATATAGAGAATTTTTTTTTGCAAACATTATAGGTTAGAGTGGCGGATTTGAGAAGAAGAAATACCAAGAGATACGGTTTTAGATTTCCTGATTTGAAAAAGTTAATAGAGTTAGCATCCTTGATGAAAGACCCCTCGGATTTTAGAAAACGTTATTGAACTCTTTTAATTATCTTAAACACTAAAGTTGATGAAGGACTTCTTAAAACCTTGGTTCAGTTTTACGATCCTGTCTATTATTGTTTCACTTTCCCTGATTACCAATTGACGCCTACTTTGGAAGAGTATGCAAATATTTTAGGTATCCTAGTGTCTGACAAAGTACCTTTCAATGGTTTGTAAGCCATTCCTAAGCCACAAGTCATTGTAGCGATGACTCGTTTAAGGAAATATGAGATAGACAAAAACTTCAACACTAAAGGAAATCTCTTAGGACTAACTTAAAAGTTTCTAATGGAGAAAGCATTTAGTTTTGCCGAAGCCGGTAGTATGGTAGCTTTTGAAGCTATTTTGGTTTTGCTCATTTATGGGTTGGTCTTGTTTCCTAACGTCAAAGACTTCATTGATATCAACGCCATAAGGATCATTTTGATTCGAAATCATGTTCCCACTTTGCTTGGTGATATGTATTTCTCTATTCATCATAGGAATCATCATGGAGATGGAATTATTGTGCGTTGTGTGCCTTTGTTGTTCAAATGGATTGATTCTAAACTTGCCTAAGTTTCCTATCTTCAAAGAAAACAAAACTGGTTGGCATTGTACTTGAAGACTCATGTCTCTTACTAGTGACGATATTCATTGGTATACTTTGGCCTACAATGAGATGGAAATCATTGACAGTTGTGAGAGTTTTCCAACTTACCTCTCATTGGTACATAATGAGGAATTAACTACAACCCATTCTTGGCAAGACGTCAACTTGGGTATGCAAACTTGAGTAAACCCCTTGGTCTAACAGTAAAGGGTTACTTTTATCATGAAGGGGAAGATTCCCAAGGTTTGAAATCTAGAATGATAAGAGCATGACACCATATTCGAAGGAAAGAAAAAGGTGATGTAAGGAATTGTGTAGCCATGGAAATCTACACTTGTTGGGTAAAGAAAAGAGCGAAGGAATTCTGAATGCCTTATGCTTATGAAGAACCCATGTTCCTAGTGGTATCTAAATTGACCACCATTCCCATTGAGACTATGGTAGAATACCAAGAAGCTTTGGCTAAGATAAGGCTAGAAAAATATGCTCGGGAAGACAAATTTCTTAAGGCTGACTTTGAGAATATAAAGCTTAAGAAACATGTCAAAGATCATGAAAAAACACTCTACTTTCAAGATGGATGGCTCATGGAAAAAGATGAGAAGATCCGCCGAAAGGATGAAGCGATCAAGAAATACATCAAAGAAAGAAAAAGAAAACTTGAAGAATTGACAAATGGCACTCCTACTCCTGACGAGTGGAAGAACGTTGCTAACAAGCTAAAATCCGAGAAAGCTGAATTGAAAGCTTACTATGGGAAAGAGATCCTGAAGTTGAATCTGCATCAAGAATTTGGTTCTTCATCCAACGAAGATGCTTGATTAGGATAATTTAGATTTTATTTATCATTTGCTTTTCTGTTGTAAGATTTATGCTCCAAGAAAAAACTTGTTGTAATCTTTTCTCAAATCTATCAATAAAATGAGAGTTTTGTGTTCAAATGTTTGCAAGAAATTTCTCTTTTAAGGAAAAATCAGTTCTTTTCTTTTGCATCCATAATCATGCATCATCTTGCATTTCGAGTTTGTTATCTAGAGTCTTATCTTTTGGAATTTTCTCCAAAGATCGTCAAGCTTTCGCGTCTTAGAGTTTCTCGATTGTGTTCACTGTCGGCTCGCAGATACAATACTCGTGCAAATAGAAAGAAAGCAATGAAAGATTTCGAACAAGAGAATATTGAGCTTCGTGGTACAGTAACCATACTTCTAGAGGAAGTGGAAAGACTCAATTCTTTGGTAAGCTCGTTGGTAGCTGTGCAGAATCAGCAACCAACACCCAACAGTCAAATTCAAGCGACAATGATTTTAGAAATCACTACTACTCCAGCTTCTGTTGTCGCAATTAGTAATCCGCTTTTCACTATGCCAAAGGGTTATCCTTGGGAATGCCTTTCAACTTCGGCGTAGGTTTTCGTCAAAATACTTCTGAAGTACTGGAAACCACAACTGAGGTTCCTACTTTACAGAATTCAGCATTCACTCCGCAGCCTGGAGTAACCTTTCCTCAAGTCACTATGTCGATTTCTCAACCAATTATGACAAATTCAGTTCCAGTGGTTCACACTAATCCTTATGTGAACAACGAAGTTTATCACGATATAGACAACGCAAATCCTCGTAGCCATATGGAAGATCTCCAAGAACATTTTAATAAGATGCATCTATAGGTCAAGGCTATCCGTGGAAAGGATTTGTTTGGGAAAAATGCCCATAATCTGTGCCTGGTTCCCAGTGTGAGAATACTAGCCAAGTTCAAATTCCCCGACTTTGAGAAATAAATAGGTAACTCTTGCCCACAAAGCCATCTTGTTATGTACGCAAGGAAGATGTCTACTCATAGTGATAATCATCAATTGCCCATTCACTACTTTCAAGACAGCCTTACTGGCGCCGCTCTAAAGCGGTACATGGGATTGGATAGTACTAACATTAGAATTTTCAATGACCTAGACGAGGCCTTTGTTCAATAATATAAGTACAACTTGGACATGGCTCCAGATCGAGACCAACTTAGAGCAATGTCTCAAAGGGATAAAGAGACTTTCAAAGAGTATGCCCAACGATGGCGGGAAATCACTGCCCAAATCAATCCACCATTGGAAGAAAAGAGATGACCAAGATATTCTTGAATACTCTTGGCCCTTTCTACTACGAACGCATGATCGCTAGTGCTCCAAATGATTTCACCGAAATGGTAAACATGGGGATGCGATTGGAAGAAGGAGTCCGAGCAGGACGTTTGACCAAAGAAGTTGGTTCTTCAAGCGGAACCAAGAAATTTGGAAGTGGTTTACCAAAGAAGAAAGAACAAGATATTGGAATAGTATCCCAAGGGAGACCACGAAGAAACATTAATCACCGACAACAGGTAGCCGTTGTCGCACCAGTTGTTAGTTCAACTTCAAATGCGGAATTTACCCCACAATTTCAGCAACAGAATCAAAAGCCTCGACAACAGGCTCAACCATTCAACAATAATCAGAATCGTGCTCCTAGAATTTTTACAGTTTGACCCAATTCTGATGTCTTACATGGAATTAAATCCTGCTTTAATCGAGAGGAATCTTGTTCAAACTAGAGCACCACCGCCAGTGCTCGATAAGTTACCTTGGTGGTACAAAGTTGGTTGTCTTGTCTTTTTCACCAAAGGGAACCTGGCCATGATCTCGAACATTGCATAGCTTTGAAGGTTGAAGTTCAAAGACTGGTTATAGCTAACCTTCTTTCTTTTAAGAATATGAATCCGAACATACAAGTCAATCCGTTGCCAAATCATAGAGGGAATGCTATAAACATGGTGTATGGATGTCCTGGCCAATATCAAGTATTTGAAATAAACTTGGTAAGAGCATATCTAGTACAGATGCATGCCATTTTCTGCGTAATGGGTGGTTTTGCTCGACACAACTATGGATCTTGTAGGATTTGTTCTAGAGATTCTCGTGGATGTTCTACTATAAAAACATATCTTCGGTGATTAATGGATAATGGCAACATTCAAGTCCTCAAAATTAGGAATGAGAATGAGGTGAATACGATAGGATGTTATCTGCATGAGCTTTTAGTCTCAAATATCAACTCGGTAACTCCTAAAGTAAACGTCATCATTCCTTATTTCAACATGCCCGAGCGCATAGAAGTTACATACAACAATCCAAGGGTTCTTGTTTCTCCTTTGATCATCTGTCTACCTAGACTTGTTCCATGTGACTCTGACAAAGCAGTTCCCTACAAATACAATGCAACAATGATGGAAAATGGGAAAGAAGTTCCCATACATACTCTTTCATTCGTAGTTAACATCGCCAAAGTAAGTCAAGTAACTAGGAGTGGGAGTGTGCATACCCCGTTTCCACCAAAGCAGCCTATCGCTCCTGTGGCTAGGCAAAGTCCTGTCGATGTACCTGTTGTGAATCCTATAGGAATTCATGTTGGTAATCCAGACTCAAACATTGGTCTGTTTGATGGAACTAATATCAATCCCGACTTTGATGAAATTCTAAAGCTAATCAAGAAAAGTGAGTACAAGGTTGTGGATCAACTCATCTAAACTCCTTCCAAAATCTCAATACTCTCTTTGCTTTTAAATTCAGAAGCCCATCGAGAGGCCCTGATGAGAGTTTTGGATCAAGACTTCATAGATCACGATGTGACTATCGATCAATTTGGTGGAATCATAACCAACATAATGGCTTGCAACAATCTAAGCTTCAGTGATAAAGAACTCCCTAAAGAGGGTAGGAATCACAATTTTGATCTGCATATCTCTATGAACTGCCAATCTAACTCTTTGTTTAATGTGCTAGTGGACATTGGCTCTTCCTTAAACGTAATGCAAAAAATGACTCTCGCTTGTTTGTCTTACAAAGGAACACCTTTGAAATTCAGTGGTGTGGTAGTCAAAGCTTTTGATGGATTACGAAAATCTGTTATTGGAGAAATCGACCTTCTGATGACAATTGATCTGCATACTTTTTAAGTCACCTTCCAGGTTATGGACGTTCAAGCCTCCTATAGTTGTTTACTAGGTCGACCATGGATACATGAAGTTGGAGCAGTAACATCTATGCTCCCCCAAAAATTTAAGTTTGTAACAAACGGAAAGTTGGTAACCCGAAGTGGGAAACAAGGTTTGTTGGTAAGCCATTTATTCACTTTCTCTTTCATCACTATTGACGATGTAGAAGGAACGCAGTTCCAAGGTCTCTCATTAGAAGATGAATCTACTAAGAAAAACAGATCATCTATCTCCTCTTACAAAGAAGCAACGCAAATAGTGAAAGACGGTATTGCCGCCAGTTGGGGACAAGTTGTGATTCCTGTCAACAACAAAACCAAAACGGGACTCAGATTACTCTAGTACTCTCAAAAGACACTGAAAATGATGAAACTCTTCGTCGAATCAAAGAAGTATTCCACAGCGGAGGTTTCCTTAACCCTGTTCCTCAAGAGGTTAATGTCCTTATTAATGAAAGATGTGAAGAAAATCTCTCTGGTTCTGAAGAATGGAAGTCTTATCTCAACGACTCGGGATATATATCTCAGGAGAAACCTTATACACCGTTCTATCCTACTTCAGACAAGTTCTAAGGCATGTTCCAGCAAGATGATAAAGAAGATTCCACCTATCCCACCCGAGGTCTGGGATACCTTGGGGCAACCAAGTAGAAAATTTGACTTCATGGTAAAATATACCGCCCCTAAAAGTTCAAGAATTTCAATCGAAGACATCCAACCAACTAGATGGGAAGATCGTCTTTAATATCTCAGTCAGCCAGAAGAGGCATACTTACCCTCTCAATCTCATCATCCAATTGAGATCATGACTAAAGATCTTTGCTTCAATACACCTGCCAAGGTTGTTGAACCTGAATTTGTCTATTCCCAGATAAATGCAATTTTTGGAGACGATTGGGAAGGTGGTCCTAAAAATGACTTGGACAGTGTCTCTGATAACGAGTATCTTCATCCAGAAGATTGGGAATTACATCCTCAAAGTCCATAATACATGTCTCCTAAAGACACATGTACTTCATTTTATACTTCTCGACCTGTCGAACAAGTAGAGGAAGATCACCTCAGCAGTACAAATGACAAGGTTAACAAACCAGAGCCTTCAAATCCTGCTCGACCAACGGTCATCATCATCAGTGAAGATGATCCTAAAGGAAAAGTGCCAAAATACATAGTGTACCAATGAGTTCGGCATTGTTGGAAAGCTGTTGAGGCTCCAACTGTTGTTCACTATTCAAAGTAATCATCTCGCTTTTATTTTGAACTCTCACTCAACCCAAGGCAGAGAGATGTTGTATAAGGCTAACTTTTAAATTTTTTTCTCTTTGTCTCGCCCAAGACAAAAGAGTTTGTGTTTAGGGCTTTGTTTCAAATCTGAATCATAAATAAATATTCGTTTTGATTCCCACATTTTGTGTTTGTGTTTCGTTTTTTCCTTTTTTCTGGAAATGGTAATCCTAAAAAACCCAATAAAAACAATACTTTCAAATAATTTGCATACACTTTTGCATTTTCTTTTTTCTAAAAAAATGAATATAAATCACAGGTGCAGATTAAAAATGAATAAACCCATTGAATGCAATAACCCTATGCCCTCTCCCAACTTTGAATTTCCTGTGTTCGAACCGAAGAAGAGGAAGAAGAAGGAATCCCATAAGAGATTTCCCAACTACTTAAGCAGGAGGAAAGAGCCACTCAGCCTCACGAAGAGCCTTTAGAAACGACCAACTTGGATTCTGAGGAAAATATAAAAGAAGTGAGCATCGGAGCTCTACTCGACGACGATGTCAAGAGAAAACTGATAGACCTTTTCAAAGAATATGTTGATGTGTTTGTTTGGTCCTACCGGGATATGCCAGGGTTGAATACCAACATCGTAGAGCATCACTTGCCATTAAAGCCTGAATGTCCGCCAGTTAAGCAAAGACTGAGGAGGACTCATCCAGACATGGCTGATAAGATCAAAAAGGAGGTTCAAAAATAACTCGACGCGGGCTTACTCGTCACCTCCGAATATCCTCAATGGTTAGCCAACATAGTGTCTGTTCCAAAGAAAGATGGAAAGGTCATGATGTGTGTTAACTACCGGGACTTAAACAAAGCTAGTCCAAAAGACGGTTTCCCATTACCGCATATTGACATGCTGGTTGATAACACTACTAAGTTCAATGTCTTTTCCTTCATGGAAATTTTCTCTAGTTATAATCAGATCAGGATGGCTCCCGAAGACATGGAGAAGACATCTTTTATCACGCCATGGGGCATATTTTGCTACAAAGTAATGTCGTTTGGATTAAAGAATGCAGGCGCAACTTACCAAAGGGCATTGACTACTCTCTTTCATGACATGATGCACAAAGAGATCAAAGTCTTTGTGGACGACATGATAGCTAAGTCTAACACTAAAGAAGAACATATAGAACATCTTTTGAAGTAGTTTCAACGATTGAGGAAATATCAGCTTCGCTTGAATCCTAACAAATGCACCTTTGGGTGAGATCTGGAAAGCTCCTAGTTTCATTGCCAGCCAAAGAGGTATATGTCATACCCAATTTTTGACCTAAGATACCATCTTATATCAGTCACATATGCATCATTGCATCACTAACAGTTTCAGAACAGGATAGATCGTGTGTGTGCTCCTAGAGTCAAATTAGGGTTTTATCAAAATTTCATCTGCTCAAGATATGATCAATTAGGGTTTGAGTCTCCACTCACCTCAATTGATATATATTAATCAATCACCAACATTTGATCTTCAAATTCCCAACTTTTTCTCATGATCTATCTTGAATCGACTAATTAGGGTTTTGATCGAAGATAGTGAATCATTGACCTTCTGCTCAATGAATGACCTATTTGCTTGAAGATTGATCTTAACATCATCAATGCAACATCTTGACCTAATTTCTTGGTTCAAAACATTCCAAAATCCATGTTTCTTCAACAAACAAATTCTGAATCATCTGATGAAAGTTCAATTGTTCAAAAAAGTCAAACTTTGACTTTTGGTCAACTTTTTCAAATCCAAATTTTTTCAATCATAAAATCATTCAAAATTATCCATCATGATCATAAAAAATCAAGAAATGTGAAAACGTCAACAAAAAGTCAAAGTTGAAATTTTTCTAACACTTAGAAAACATTTCAAGTGTTAAAAAATATGGTTTTTCCTTACTTTCATGGCCATTTTTCACCTAGATCCATTTTGATTCAAGAAAACACTTTGTGTATCTAGGGTTTTGATCTTGAAACGTAATGGTCCATGACCGTGATTTTCGAAATCATTCATTAAAATTACAAGTTATTTTGCAACTTTCTTCCTTCTAGAAGCCTTGTCACCAAATAAGATAGGATTTAAGGGATAAAAGTCTGATGGAAATGATTTGGAAAGGATAAAAATACTTGAGTTTTTTTAACCAATGTAAAGAAAGATTCCTTTTGCATTTAATGAAGAATATTCCTTTCTTACACCTAAGCTTCCAAGTTGCAAACTCTTCAAACTTATCTTGCCTTGCCATTCAAGTTCCTTGGCATATAAATAGGAGTTCTTACTTCATTCAAAAGCACACCAAAAACAATTCCAAACTTGTTTTCTCACTTCTTTCTTATTTTGCAAGTTTCTAAGTTTCAAAGAGGTTAGAATTCCAAATTGCAAATCCTGCAAGTTATAACCAAAGGTGTCATTCAAACATCTTCTAAACATCATTTAGAAGTTGTTTGAAACTTCAAATCATCATAGAATAAGCCAAGAGTCAGTTTGCTCCAGAAAACTCCATTTGTGCATGTTTTGAGCCAAAACTTCCAAACTTCCAATCCACTCGTGCTTGTTCTAATCTTTCACTTCAAACACACTCTATACAACATATAGAGATTGTCCAAGCCCTTAAACAAGTTATAGAACATCTCCACCATCAACTTCCATAACCATACCAGAGGTTTGCAACTCGACTTGGTCAAGGAGTTTCAACAACTTTCAGAGTAAGCTAGGGGTTGGAGCATACTCAGTGAGGTCCAGGGAAGCTTTTTCGATCATCACTTTGTACCTGGGAGTCCTCATACTCGATCTGGTTTTTCATATCAAGAGGTAAGTTTTCGAATTCTTGATATCTCCATACATGCATCTTTAGCTTAAATTTTGAAAAGGAAGATGTAGATATCATGTCGTTAAAGCTATCTGGGTTCTCAATTTGAATTAAAATTAACTGTGTTCATGGAATCATTGATTCATTCAGCTAGGTTTTAATTTGAGATTCTCAAAATTCTTACTCATCTCTGATTGTTAGCTTTAATAAGTTACATGGTTAGAATCGTGAGGAAATTCTGGACAATTTGGTATTTTGAATTACTCAAATTGATGAAGAATCAAGAAAGTCTAGGTTTGAGCCATGGATGATTGTTCCACGAAGAAGATGAAGTGGGAAATTCAAAAAATTTAAAACTTGAATTATATTATATTTACTTGGATGTGATTAAGTGAACAGATGTATTACCGCCCCAGCGGTTGCCAGCACGCTCTTAGTCCTTTCCTTCGCCTCAAGGCCTAGGGTTCGAATCCCCCTGGGACCTTTTTTTAAATAAAAGGCCCATCCCTTCAGAAGCACTTCTGACGCTCATTCCTTCAGAAGCACTTCTGATGCTCACTCCTTCAGAAGCATCAAGCTTCTAACTCCTTCAGAAGCTTTAAGCTTTTGACTCCTTCAGAAGCATCAAGCTTCTAACTCCTTCAGAAGCATCAGCTTTTGACTCCTTCAGAAGCATCAAGCTTCTGACTCGTTCAAAACTTCAGCTTCTGACCTCCTTCAGAACTTCAAGCTTCTGACTCCCTTCAGAACATCAGCTTCTGACCTCCTTCAAAACGTCAACTTCTGACCCTTTTTCCTTTTTACTTATTTTCAAATATTTTTCAAAACTCCTTTAAAACAAGGTGATTAAATGACAAGTCAAGAATTTGGCTCAGTGTTAAAACCTTTCACTTCTAAGCCAAAAGTCCTGGGTTCAAACCTCCTTAGGACCAAAAAACTCTTTTTATCACTAATTTTCTCAAGTTTTTCAACAAACTTCAACATTTTCAAAAACCAATCAAAAATTCTCATTTTGAGATGATTTTTTGCACACTTGTCATTTAATATGCCTATTTTATGATTATGTCAAAAAAATCCAAAAATATTTTCTTTTTGATTATATTTTTATTAGGTTAAAAATGAGACGTTTTAAGTATTTTTAATACTTTTCAAAAATGTTTTCTTTCCAATTTTCAAACCTAATCTTTTTCAAAACTTCTTGTGAATATCCTTCACTTTTCAAAATCATTTTCAAAACCTTTTCAAAAAAACTCTCAATAAACTTACACACCTTTTTTCATGATAGATTCGATTTAAAGATAAACCGAACCATGTTTTTCCTCAAATTTCTTTCAAGTTGATCATGGGCCTCCCTCACGGTGTAAGTCTCAACCCTTTTATGTACATATTTATTTCCTTGTACATATTCACCCCTTTCATGTACATATTCATTCCCTTGTACACATTCAAACATCTTTGTAAATATTCAAGCATAAACAAACTTTGTTCGTTTGTTTTTATCCGCTTGTTTATACATCGATTCCATTGGTATTAAGAGGAACATTATTCCCGATGAAACTGCTTTTAAACCAGTGGGCCTCCCTTAAGGTGTAAGTCCCAAACCCTTGGTATATATTCAAGTTACACTTTCTTTAATTGCTTGTTTTATACACTTGTTTATATATTTCCTTCATAAACTCCTGTGAATATACATCACACACTTGTTCATATAAATGTTCAGTTATAACTTAATTGTAAGTGTTTTATGTTGGCTTTAATTTTTGGTAAAACTAGTTTATGTCAATGTCTTGACTGATGTCATGACATTCAGAGCTGAAGATAAATTCTGCAGAAGAAGAATTATACAGGTACAACTCAGATTGGTTATGAACTGTGTTGTTGGAAATCTGCAAGAAGAATGACTGATGTCATGACCAATGTTATGACATTCTGTGCAACATTTACTGTTATGCAGATTTACTTTTCCTGAGGGTTTTCAGGATTTTGCTGAGCTGTTTCATTATGAATTGTTATGTTGGATCACATGCTCACGTGGATTTGAGGTTAACCTTATTTAACCTTAATTGGTATGTTGAAAAGACCAAGTCTTTAGGTTAACTTAGGTTATCCCTAGCTATTATTATGGAAGCCCAAGTTGAAGACTTTACTGCTTCTATATTATCAAGGAAACCCTTATTATACTGCTGCGCCTTTACTGTGTAGAAGATTAAGCAGACTGTTATCATTGTGTTCTACTTATTCTTGTGAGCCAAGCAATTATCAATTGATAAGTGTCTTGGAGTAGGATTTTCTTGTAAGGGTAGTTTATCACTCAAAGATTTTAAGCACGAGTGTTGTGTCTCTTGATTAAAGCTTTGAAGCAAAATCAAGTATGTTTATGGAAGAATGTCTTCACAATTCTATTAAACAATAGGTTGATATCACTGCTGTGATTGAGGGGGAGTGAGTAGGAACTCAGGTCTAAGTAGGACTTAGATTGAAGTTGCATTGGGTAGGTCTTAAGTGAAGGAGATAAACTGGTTGGTTTATTCCTGAATTAATACTGCTTATAGTGGATTTCCTCCCTGGCTTGGTAGCCCCCAGATGTAGGTGTAGTTATACACTGAACTGGGTAAACAATTGTTTGTGTTCTTTACTGTTTTAAATCATTGTATGAATTATTAAACAGTTTGTCAGATACGGTGTCATAACATTCTCTGTGACATTACATATCTGCTGCCAGGAATTTCAATTGGCATCAGAGCAGGCACCCTGCCTGTTATTTCTGGGTGAGATCTAGGGATATTATTTTCTGGCGTTATGGACAAGGAAGGAGGTTTTGGGAGTAGACCACTCATTCTGGATGGATTTAACTATGATTACTGGAAACCTCGTATGGTTGCCTTTTTGAAGTCACTGGACAACAAAGCTTAGAGAGCTGCTGACAGAGGATGGAAACATCCTACCAAGCTTGAGAAATATGGGACTACTAGCCTGAAACTAGAGGAAGAATGGAGCAAAGAAGAAGAAGAGCTAGCACTGGGAAACTCTAAAGAATTGAATGCCTTATTCAATGGAATTGACAGAAACATTTTCAGACTAGTACATCAGTGTGAACTGGCCAAGGATGTTTGGGACACTCTCTCAAAACCACTCATGAGGGTACATCCAAGGTAAAAATGTCAAGACTTCAGATGCTCACCACCAAATTTGAGAATCTGAAGATGAAGGAAGATGAGACCATTCATGAGTTTCACATGAACATCTTGGAGATTGCCAACACCTCAGGAGCATTGGGAGAAAATATGTTAGAAGAAAAGCTGGTGAGAAAGATTCTCAGATCCTTGCCTAAAAGGTTTGCAATGAAAGTGATTGCTATAGAGGAAGCTCAGGATATCTGCAACTTGAAGGTTGATGAACTCATTGGATCACTTCAGACATTTGAGATGGGGATCAGTGAAAATACTGACAAGAAAAACAAAAGCATACCCCTTGTATCCAACACTGAAGAGGAAAGCAAGGAGAATGATGAGGAGAATATATCAGAAGCTATAGCTATGCTTGGAAGGAAGTTCAACAAACACATCAAGAGAATTGACCCAAAGTCAAGGTCAAATGTCAAGAACATTTCCTCTGACATTAGCAGACCCTATGACTCCAGCAGAAGAACTAAGTCTGAAGAAAAGGGAAATCACAGCAAAGAATCCAATGTCATGGATGTGAAGGATATGGGCACATTCGAGCTGAATGTCCTACCTTTCTAAAGAAATAAAAGAAAGGAATGTCTGTTACTTGGTCTGATGGTGACTCAGAAAGTGACTTTGAAGAAGAATCTGCCAAATTAGTGACTGCACTATCTGGTGTTTGTAACTCTAATAATGATTCTAGTGACAAGGAAGTGATATTTGAAGAACTTGCTGACACCTACAAGAAGTTGTGTATCAGAAGTGCTGAAGTCTGTTAGCAAAATGAGAAACAGAAAAAGCTCATTGTAAAGTTGGAGGTTTAGAAGAAGGAAGACACTGCTACTATAAGTCATCTCAAAGGTGAAGTTCTAGTATTGAACTCCAAACTTGATCAGATGACTAAGTCTGTCAAGATGTTAACAACTGGAACTAACAAGCTGGAAGAAATCCTTCAGACTGGACAAAATGCAGGAAACATGTCTGGTCTAGGATTTGTGATTGCAAAGAAATCTGCTGGTGATAAGAAGAAGACCAGACTTGATAAACCAATGTCAAAGCAGATGTCACAACATAGGAATCAACATCAAGAACAGAGAAACATGAAGAAAAAGTTTCAAAGATAGAGATGCAATTATTGTGGAAGGTTTGGCCACATAAAGCCTTTTTGCTTCAGATTATATGGATATCCTAATCAGACCCCATATGTCAAGCCTAAGATCAACAAGGCACCATATGTTCAATAGTGGAAGAGAAAGACTGCAGCTCTGATAGCTCACACCTCCCTTAGATTTTCTGCCAAGGAAGATTGGTACTTTGACAGTGAATGCTCTAAACACATGACTGGAATTAAGAATCTGCTGAATGATGTCAAACCTCATACCACTAGTTATGTCACTTTTGGAGATGGAGCTAGAGGAGAAATCAAAGGTGTTGGAAACTTGGACTGCCCTGGAGTTCCAAACCTAAACGAAGTGTTGCTGGTAAATGGTTTGACTGCAAATCTCATAAGTATCAGTCAACTATGTGATCTGGGATTCAAGGTCAACTTCACCAAGTTTGAATGTCTTGTAACCAATGAAAAACAAGAAGTTGTAATGAGAGGAGTCAGATCAAAAGACAACGGTTACTTATGGGAATCTGAGAACACTAACTACTCTTCTGTGTGCTCTATAGCCAAAGAAGAAAAGGAAGTGAAACTGTGACCAGGGTTGATCATGATTCATCAAGAAAAGTCAAGATTTGATCAAAAGTCAAAGTTTCTAAATTAGGGTTTTTGAACAAAAAGTCAACAAAACTTTGACCAGTCATAACTTTCACATACTTTATCAGAAATTTTTCCACCACAGCTCATTTTAAAGAGAATTCAATTCTCTACAACTTCGTGTCTCATAAGCATGTGCAGAAAATGCTTCATTTGGAAGTTATGGATCAAAACATTACAGGTCATTTTTCAAAGTCAACAAAAGTCACTTTTTGTAAAGAAATGTTCAAGAGCATGGAAACTTCAATTGAGATGAAACCAAAGAGGTTGTTTAGAAGACATATTGAGCTTTCTAAAAAGTCCAAGAACACCCAAAAATGTTAAAAATTGAGCAAGATACACCTTGCACAAGTTGAGAATTTTTGAGGAGGTGCACAAAGAGAAATACTTGACAAAACCCAAAATTTTGCAAATGGGCCTAACTTTTCTTGGTTCAAACATGTTCCTTAGTTGATTTAGAACCTCCAAGCCCAAGGCCACGAATTTATCTTTTATTTTTCTATTTATTTTGGATTTTAATTATTTAAAAGCCAATTTAATTAAAATAAAAGATAGAAAATCAAAATTAATTGCAAATTGGATTTTTCTCTCATTCTTGAGGTCCAAGCAAGCATACAAGTTGTCAATTTCGAAATTGCATTGATTGGCAAAGGAATTGAATGAGATTTGATCAAAAAAGGCAATATTTGGTTTCATACCAAATCAAATATTTTCTCATTGATTGGCATATAATTTCTTCATGATTCTTGACCTAAATCCTTCTACTATAAGTACACAATGCATTCACAAGCACAAGGGACGAAATCCATGCCTCCAAGAACCCTACCCAAACTCAAAAAATCCGTGTGATACAAGTAATTGGCAGCCAGGGTTTCAGTCGAATTCAACCAATTCTAAGCACTCAAACACATTCCTGGAGGTCCTCTGATCCGTTCCAGACCCTCACAGATCACAAAAGCATCCAAAATCACGAAATTGCACATCACGGTTTGCTTCGAAAATTTCATAATCGAATTCATAGCTACATGCATTTTAAACGTATTTTGATTATATATTCATGTTCATGATGTTATTTGCAAGCTACCTGGGTTGTTTAATTGAGTTTTAAGTGTAGGAATCGTAACATGCCATTGTTAGGTTTTCTGAGCTTCGAATTGGGATCCATTTATTTAGGCAAAATTGGACGAAACTAAGGGTACCTTCGTGTTCAGGGGGTCGATTCCAATCGAACCATGTCCTCCTCATAAATTTATATTGCCTATTATGAATTTTGCAAAGTTGCAGGTATTATAGCTACGGACAAACCGTTGGTAAAGGCTTTAGCAACGAACCAGAACCGTCGCTGTAGGTTTAAATATTTAAACGAAGAAGATGAAGTTCTTCGCGCGTGTTTTCAGTTTGGGTTTTTAGAAAATCCTTTCCCTTGTATTGATTTCGTTTCATATCACTAACACCAAATGCAGGTTGGTCCAGTGGCAAGAAGCGCGCGCGTGTATCCAGGGGGACCTGAGTTCGAATCCTGGCATCCTCATTTCTTTTTTACCACTTTTCTAAAACTAACATATTTTCCATATTTTCTTATTTTTCTTATTTAATTTAATTTCTTTTCAAACAATTTTCTAATGCATTAAAAAATCACCAAAAAATAATTTATTTTGGCATTTAAGACAGAAAAATATTTATTTAATTTTTAGCATAAAAATTAATATTTTTGCATGCATATTTTAATTAATTGTTAATTAACTATAAAATTGACTTTTAATTGCTTTTCTTATTAAAACCAATCCAGAAAATTCCCAAAAAAATTGTTTTATCATCTAATTAGGATTACTAACCTAAAAAACCTTTTCCTAACTCAAAAATCCTTTTTTACTAACACATTTTCTCTTATGCGAATTTCTTCTCTTTTCCGATTATTATGTATCTGCTTTCAGGTTGTAATAGTTAGGATCAATTTTCTCGCATTCTTTTCCAATATTATGTAACTGCTCATGGGATGTAATAGCTTAATTAGGATTTACTTTCCGCACTCCTATATTATGTAACTGCCCCAAAGCCATGTAATAGCGTAGGATTTACTTTCCGCAATTTACTTTCCGCACCCATATAAACTGCTAGTAACTAGGCGTGTATGGCAAGATAAAAACGAACATAGATCACTCCTAATTGCAAGATAACATATCTGAATTCAACACACTCTCTTCACACATGCACCCCCAAGAGTATTCTCTCTCGTTGCCTTTCAAATAAATGGTCAAGTCCCTCGAACGTAGAGGTATCCTAGTACAGTTGCCTACAAACATATCATTGTTCGCGTTAAAAAGTGACGTGCTAGGGAATCGAATCGGAATTCAGATTCTCTGGCTCGAAATGATTTACTCTTTTGATTTGTTTATAAAGATGCCGCGAGCATCAAGCTTTATTATTTTCAACACAAGAAAAGATGATTCAATGATTATGAAAAAGGGGAAAGCTGCTAATACCCTCAATTGATATGATATGCATTACGACTAGCGCAAACTAGACGTAACGCATTGGGGAGTATTCTGGGTAAAGGGGTTTGCTATATAAAGGGAATAGATGGAGCACCCTAAATATATATAGTTATCTATAGCTTTATATATGAATATGTTTGATATGTTTGTGTGTTTTAATTGCTATTTCTATGATTGGGAAAGTTTCTCCTTTGGCTTTTTAAGAAGGGAAGATTAAGAAGGATCCTAGTGTTTGTTATTATTGTGCTCGCAAAGATCTTTGGATCTTCTGCATACATATCCCCTAGTGGGAATCAGAGTATTTGTAGCTCGGATCTACAGGTATCTATGGTTTGTTTGGTCTGAGAAAGAAATTTTGCTCGGCAAGGATGAGACCTTGTGCCTACGTATTCTCAAAGGGATGTTGAGAAAGTCAGAGCAATCGTAGTTCCCACTTATGCTAGTGGAAGCAACGGGATGTTAGTAAGAGACACAGACAAATGTCATCTTAATGGAAAATGTATCTAATCTATTTCATCACAAACATTTTGAAAAGTTTGACTGATATCTTTCATCATAAGTTATAGGTGTTTTGCTTGAGTGTACAAGCGTTACCACTTACATGTTTAAGAAAGATGTTTGAAAAAGATGATTGAATCTTTTAATTGTAAGCAATGGGTGTTTTGCTTGAGTGTACAAGCGTTACCACTTACGATTAAGAGATGTTTTTATTTGAAAAGAGTTTGAAAAGTATTTGATTGTATGTGATGTTATAGATAAGATACTTCTTCCATAGAGATGATAAACGTCTAAATCTCGAGGATAAATTGATTGGATTAAAGGGATGCTTTTAAGAAGCCCATGGGTCCTTGTATTGTAAGCCCAAGAGGAGGCATTCCGAGGGTCATCGAGGGTCCTTGTATGAAGCTCAAGAGGAAGCTATAGGGTATGGCTGGCTTTGGCTTTAAAAGGGATTTCTGTGACACCCCAAATAAATCGATTATTAAATAATTATGATTTTTAATTATTAATTTAATTAGGAATGTAATATTTAATATTTTGGATTATTGGAAGTCAATTGAATTAATTGAAAGTGGGTTTATCGGTGGCGTGATGAATAAAGTGAGGGTGTGAGGAGTAAAAGGCTCTACTCACATTAATTATGTTATTTTTATTATGTTAGAATAATAAAAGAAATAAAAGAAGGAAAAGAGGAAAAAAGGATATTTTTGGAGAAAACTCACTGTACGTGGAATTGAGAAGAGGAGAAAAGGAGGAAGAAGACCTAAGGTGTCGGAATTCGAAGAACCCACAAGGTAAGGGGTGATTTCGATTGATTATTGCTTATTATAGGTTTTGATGTTAATATTATAGACCATGGCATGTTAGGAATCTATGTTTAGGAAATTCTAGGTTTCCATGGAAGTATACCTAATAGTGTCAGATGGTGTCAGAATGAGTCTGATTGAGTCAGAATGTGTATGGAATATGATTAGAGTGTCAGTAGATGAAAATAGATGATGGAAATATGTTGTTTGATGAGATAGATGATGCAAAATGATGTGTTTTAGTGTTTCCCATGTTGGAGTTCGTATGGGTAAAAATGGGTTTGATTGTAAATGAAAGGATGCTGTCAAAAGTGCTGAAAATGGCTTTTTAACACGTGGGAACCGGTTCCCAGTGGGGAGGAACCGGGTTCCACATTGAAAATTTGTGAAAAACTGGAAAAATGTACTCAGGAACCGGTTCCTGTATGGGTAGGAACCGGGTTCCCATACAATTTTCCAGCAACGTGAAAATTTAACTTTCAGGAACCGGTTCCTGTATATGTAGGAACCGGGTTCCACCTTTAATTTTTGAAAAATGTCAAACTTTGAAAATTCATAACTTTCAAACCGTAAGTCCGTTTTGAGCGCCGTTTTGGACGTTATTTTCTAAATTTAAAGCTCTATTTTATGAAATGAAAATATTTTCCAAAACTTGAAATTATTTTGAAAATGGGCCAAATTCCGAAATGGATGACTCTTGACTGACGCATATTGATGTGTATGCAGTAGAGATCCTATGGTGATGGATATATTGATACTGAGTGAATGTAAAGCGTGCTATGCTGTTGTTATTTGTGTGCATGATGGTTGGAATGTCATGTTTTGGGTTTTGATTCGGTTTATGATAATTGGTGTAGTCATGATTGTATTGATATCATGTGTTTGTTGGTGTTGTATATGCCTGATGGCTGTTGATCTTAGTTGTCGTTGTTGTGATATATACTGGTGATAGTCTTACCAATTGAAGGGTAAGTGTCTGGCATATTTATGCTTTGTGATGAATTGTTTCATGATAGGTGATTATATCATGTTGTGGTTGATGAGGGTTTATGATGTCTGAGGTGGTCATAACCTGTGTTGATGTATGCATGATTGGTTGATATATCATGTTGATTGGTTTGCATGTTTATGCTGATGTTAGATGTATGCATGATTAGTTGATATATCATGTTGATTGTTGAGATTCGCTTATGTTCAATGAATGTATACATAGATCGATTGATGTTGCATGCTAGTGATGTGCGTGCATATGCATTGTTTGGTGAAGTTAATTCCCATTGTGCGGAATTTGACTTGGATTGCCGATAACCGATACCCGAGTGAGGATGGGTGGTTAGGCTGGATTCGTGTCCGGGTGGTTATGGACGAATCGATGGTACCGATCCGGTTGATGATGGATCGCTGTTGGGTGACTTGGTCACGTGTCGGCACCGCATGCATTGAGTCCGCATTATATTTGTATGAAGTGGTAACATGTTAGGATGTCTTCCAAAGGTTACTCTTCGTTGATTGTTATGAATAAGCATGATGAATATGGTTGTGTGTGAATCAATTTATGTTAAGTGGGTGAAATAATATGCTTGTGATATATTATTGATTGAAAGACTTATAATATGCTTTAATTATGAGAAGTCTCACCCTTACTTTACCATTTCAGATTAAATTAGCAGCTGAGGAGTCGGTGAGGATGGCTCTAGAGCTTATCTTTTTAGTCCGTGTGTCAGTGTCATGCTCTGATTAGGTTGTAACACTGGGGAACGCTAGTTAAGAGAATCATTATTGTTTAAATAATTTTGGATTTGAGTTCCTTGAGAACTATGATGTTTTATTAAATTTTGGTTTGGTATTTCCGCTGTGTAAGACATGGGCTTATAATGATTGAATTGTTGAATGATGATCCTCAGTGTAGCATGGCTACTGTTTGAATGAAGGTTTAATCTATTTATTAATTGTGACATCCCGTGATTACCGTGTTAAACTCTGATTAAAGATGATTTAAATGTTAATTTAATTAATATATTCGGGGTATTTAGATGGGGTGTTACAATTTCACCGGGAAACCATCCTTTTGGAAATAAGAGCAATTTCACCGAGAAATTATACTCTCTGGGTTCTATCTTAACGCGGGTGATTCTTTGTATTGGAAGCCCAATAGGAGGCTGTTAAGAGATTTCCTGTCTCTTTCATTGTATGATGCCCAAGAGAAGGCTAAACTCAATGAGGAGTTCTTTTGAACGAAGCCCAAGAGGAGGCTGACTCAATAGGGGAGTGTTGTCTTATATGAAGCCTAAGCGGAGGCTAAACTCAGATGAATGAGTTTTCTTATATGAAGCCTAAGAGGAGGCTGAACTCTGCAGGGATGAGTTATCTTGTATAAAGCCCAAGAGGAGGCTATAACTGTGGGGAGCCTATTGGTTAGACTAATTGTTATGTTATAACCAGACAGTTGTATAAACAAGTGTGTGTGTGATATGTATTCACAGGAGTTTATGAAGGAAATATAAACAAATGCATGATGTTTATTTACAAGAGTTTATGAAGTAAATATAAACAAGTGTTTGTGAAACGAACATTTAAAACGAGCGTAACTTGATTATTTACAAGTTTGAATTGTGTACAAGGAAGTAAATATGTACACGAACGAGTATTCATGTACGAGAGGATATGGATGTACATAGGAGGGTTGGGACTTACACCATAAGGGTGGCCCACTGGTTTAAAAGCAGTTTCACCGGGAATAATGCTCCTTTCAATACCAATGGTATTCAGTGTATACACAAGCGGGGAAAAAAAACAAACGATCGAAGTTTGTCTGTACTTGAGTATTTACAAAAGTATCAGTATTATATATAGGTAACAATTTGTATGTATATGAAAATAATTTGATATGTACAAGAAAAATATGTATGTACATAAAGAATGTTGGGACTTATACCGTAAGGGAGGCCCATGATCGGTTAAGAAATTTGAGAGAAAACGAATTCGGCTTTATCGTTTAATCGGATCGATCATGGAAAAAGATGTAAGTTTGATGAAAAGTTTTGAAGAATGATATTTGAAAATGTTTTTGAAATGTGAAATTTACTTGTGAGAAGTTTTGAAAAGAATCGGGCTTCGAAAGTTTGAAAAAATCACCTTTAAAGGTGTTTTGAAAAGTACTAAAAAGTACCATTTTCGGCTCGATCAAAATATAATCGGACGAAGTTTTTTTTCTAAAAATTTTTGCACTATCATAAAATAGATACATTAATTGACAAGTGTACAAAAAATCACCTCAAAATGAGGAGTTTTGATTGGGTTTTGAAAAAGTCAAAGTTTGAAAAAATATGAAGTGAAAAAATTAAAAAGTTTGGCAAAAAGGTCCCAAGGCTACTCGAACCCGGGACCTGTTAGGCAAGGCATGGTATAAGTGACTTAAGAGTGAGCTGGCAACCGCTGGGGCGGCAATACATCTGTGTATTGTGTTTAAACAAACTAAATATATTTTAAACTGATATTTGAATTCAAAAAACACGCGCGCAGCTCATCTGCTTCCTCCAATCCTTCCATCAATCCTCAAATCTCCGTTTCTTGATGAAATCAAAAAATGTAAACATGAAAGTTGATCATTTTGAGCCCAGGAACATGATGGCATCACTTAATTTCATTTATTTTAAGCCTACCATGATTGAATTTCTGAAGAACACGAAGAACCCTAAAACTGAAAAATCTAATTGAAATCGTGTATGGTGGATGATTTTATAAATTGATTGAGGGTTAATGATCGTGGATAGTGCAGAAACAAAATGGCCAAGAGTTTTTTGGATTTGAATCAAGAAATCATAGAGTTCGAAGTTGGTTTTCTTACCTGTTGAAGCTGGAATCGAATTCTGTGTTTGAGTGTTTCCAGTTGTGATTTTGTGATTGCTTGAGCACCAACGGACCTTATGGACAGTGTAAGGATGGTCTGCTCACTTCAAATCAGCTTGAATCGTTCTGACCAAGTCAACCTGCACAAGCTCAAAAGGAAACTTCGAATTCTGGGTTAGAGCTGTACAGATGGATGTTAATGGTCTGCATCATCTCTATGATGTATGTTGATGATGTTTGAGTCAAAAAATCTCAACTTGCTCGAGCCAATGATCAAATTCGAAAGCTTAGGCAGTTTTGGCAAGTTTTGAAGTATGAAATACAAATCTGGTTTTTACTTGTTTTTGGATTGATTTTAAGTTACAAACAAGTTCTATCTTGATATTAAGACATGTTAGACACCAAATATTTCATGTTTCTTCACAAGTTTTCAAAAATGCACAATTTCTCAAAATACACTATGTTTCTTGAAATTTAAGAAAGTAGAGAAAAATCATGTACTTGCATGGCTTTGGTGTGGTTTGAAATTGCAAATAAGACCTCTATTTATAGGCCATGAGTTCTGAATGGTAAGTACAAAGAATTGGCTTTGGTATTTTTCACTTGCCTTAAGGGGCAAGGAAGTCATTTTTGCATTAAATGCAAAAGGAAACTTCCTTTTAACCATGGTTAGTTCTTACCTTGATCCTATCCTATTATAATTACTCTTCCTCTGATCTTTATCAGTCCTATCTCAATTGGTAAGGTGGCATGCTTCTAGAAAGAAAGAAAAACTCAAAATGACCTATAATCTTGAACTTTGTACTTGAAAATTATGGATTTTGGAGCTCTAAATTTCAAATTCAAAAGTATCGCTAGACTCCATGGATTTGAGAGTTCTTGGACATTTTGGAAAGCTTGTTTCAAGGGCTACAACTTTCATGTTTTGAGTTTTTTCCAATTCAAAGTGGAACTATATGAAAAAATGCCATGAAATTTGGAAAAAGTACAAAATTTTAACACTTGAAAGTTTTTCTAAGTGTTAGAAATTTTGACTTTTCCAAATTTCTTGATTTTTTATGATCATTATGGATCATTTGAAGTATTTTGATGATGGAAAAAGTTTTGTCTTGAAAAAGTTGACCAAAATACAAAGTTTGACTTTTTTTGTGCAGCTGAAATTTCATCAGATGTTCCGTAAATTGATCGATGAATGCCGTGGAACTCGTGATGTTTTGAATCCAGAAATTAGGTCAACATGTTGTATTTAAGATATGATGATCAATCTCCAATCAAAAAAAGTCATTCATTGATCAGAAAATCAGTGATTGCTCATGCTCGATGAAAACCCTAATTGGTCGATCCTTGATAGATCAATGAGAAAAGTTGGATATCTGAAGATCAGAGGTTGATGATTTGATCAAGATAGATCAAATGAGGTGAGTAAAACTCAAACCCTAATTGGTTGCCTCTTGAATCAGATGAAAACTTGATGAAACCCTAATTTTGATCTGTGAAATCCACACCCGATTAATTTTGTTCTGCACTGTTAATGGTGCAATGATGCAAATGTGAGGTGGTATATTAGGTCAAAAATTGGGGTATGAAAATCATCATAGTCCCTTCGATACAAAGATCATAGTCCCTCGACGTGGCCTACGAAAACATGATATCGTCCCTCGATTGTTGCCTACGAAAAGTGATGATCGTCCCTTCGAATGTGCTAGGATACTCCTACAAGTTGCTTTCTATGACCATCTGATGTCCCTTCTAATGTCCCTTTACATCCAACGAATAGGGTTACCTACCAACTAATGGTATGGATAGCACTATTCTAAAGGAACGTAAAACAACACGAAAACGACCGTTCTGAGTAGGTAATAAGACTTTTAGTTGCTTGCTCTATCAAAATACTTTTCACACCTCACACTTTTGTCAAAGTTAAAACACTTTTCAAAAATGAAACATTTCCAAAGACTTCAGATACATTCCAAATGAATCATTACGTAAGTCAAAGCGAAATGCCTTTTCAAAACCATTTTCAAACACACACACAGAAAGCAAATTTTTAAAGTGAGTTAAAAGCAACTAAGAGCCCGTAGATAACTACGGATGGAAATGGGTGCTAATACCTTCCCTTTTCATAACCTTCTCCCTTACTTAGAATCTAATGAAAGTCTTTTTCGTTCTTTTCACCTTCCCTTAATTGATAAATGAAAAGTCGGTGGCGACTTGCTATCCGCAATATTTGCGATAAAAGCAAAACAAATTCCAAACTCGCCTCCCACAGACATGTAATCGCGACTGGGAGACACCCTAAAGAGAGAATACCTTAGGATTTTAGATCACTTTATTTCTGCTTGACTTGTATGCTTTATCTTAAGGGTTGCTTGGTATTATACTTGTGGGGATCCTACACTGATCCGTGTTTCCTTAGGTAAGTAGCAATAAATCGTCATGATCATAGGCATATACCAAACGGTCAACATGATGGCTACGTTAGTGCGACACTTTGATGTCCCGATGCTCCTCATTTTCAAGTTGAGGAAAGTATTTGGCGTGGTGGTATCACCAGCACTAACTTAACTTTTAGAACCCTAATTGACCCATCTTGGCCATTAGAAGGTAGTGAGATGGCCGACTTTGGTGCGCATTAAGCTTGGTTGATACTCGATGCTACGCCATTAAGATCGACTTTCGGATGTTTCGACGACCACTTGGTAGTCGTATTGAAATAAAGCCTACGAAAGATCAATGATATGAGATTCCTAGAACCCTAAGCATTATCATAGGACAGATGAACCCACTCAAACTTTAGTAGGGTAGACACCTATACCTCATGCAAGCCTTAAACCTAGGGCTATTGTGTGATTTGATTGTGCTTGTTAAACATGACATCATAACATTGCATATCATCTCTAACTATTTCAAGGACCTAGGGATTTATCTTTGCTCTATTTTGTAAGAATTATGGCTTCCAGAAAGACTATCCGAATCAACTTCATGGGTATACCTTCTCAACTCAAAGAATTGGTTTCAGAAATTCCCGATCATGCTCAGTTCATCAAAAGACATGGTTATCTCCTTGATTTGGTTATCTCCGGTTTTGAAGAAGATATGATGCTGCCTTATTCCGCTTCTTCGATCCGAAACACCATTGCCTTACATTCCCAGATTATCAGTTGGTTCCTACCCTGGAAGAGTTCTCTAAGCTACTTGGGATACCTATGCTTGATCAGACACCATTCACTGGTTCATAAAAAGCTCCTAAGTACGAAGACATCGCATCAGCGTTACATCTAAAGCAATCAGACATTGAAGTTAATTGGGAAATAAGAAGCGGAGCTAAGGGTTTACTTGCCAAATTTATGATAAAGAAAGCTCGAGAATTCCTCAAAGCTACGAGTTTCCATGCATTCGAAGACATTTTGGCCTTGCTAATCTATGGCTTGGTGCTATTTCCTAATCCAGATCAGTTCATAGACGTGAACGCCATCAAGATATTCCTCACTCATAATCCTGTGCCTACCTTACTTGGAGATATTCTACATTCTTCCGCACTGCATTCATCAAACGACAAGGAACTCTCATGTGTTGTATACCGCTTTTTCGGTGGTTTATTTCGACCTTCCTCAATCAAGAATGAAGAACGAGCAATATTGAAGTGGTATCAAAGAATGATGTCACTCTCATTTAGATATCCTGGTGTCTCTTTCTCAAAGGGACTTCACTTTCATCGAGCGCCATGAGAATTCCTAATGTACCATTCCTTGGCATAAAGGGAGGTATCACCTACAACCCTTCTCTAGCTCTATGTCACTTGGTTATGCTCAAAGAGATGGTCCTCATGATATGCTTCTCCAAGATATTGTGTTCAACTACAACCACGATCTCCGTAATTACCATCAAGGTTCATACACGCTGGGCATGGTAAAGAAGATCGATACCAAGAATTTGGGACACCAAAACTCCATTCCTTGGGAACCTTACTCAAATGGGTAGCGAGCTCGAGCTAAAACCTCATGATGCCATTTACACCCGTGTTACCAAGAATTATGGAACCCTGCTATAGGTGACTTAATCCAAAACTGCTTTTCCATCCCGATGCCTACCGATTTCAAGACTTAAAGAGATCCCGGATTCACTTAAAGAAGAAAGGGATACGCTCAAGCTCACATATGCAAGGTAGAAGGTGCTAGAGTTGACCAAGCTATTTCACGAGGAGCGAAACATCAACGCCTACTTCAACACCAAGAGGAAGCGCCCATGGGAGACTTAGAGCTTTAGGATTTTTTATTTCTGAACCATTGTTTGTACTTAAAAAGAAAAAGAAAAAAAGAGAAACTAATAAAAGTTTGTTCGTGCTTGTTTAAACAAATTTAAATTCCCAAGGTCCTTGAAAACATTGCATTGCATTGCATAAACATCGCATATCATGGCATAAAATTTCATAACAGGTACATTGAAGATCGGTTTTCTCATTCTCTCGCTATTTATTTTAGCAGAAATGGCTCTTGAACAAACTGTCAAAGATCTCCAAGTTCATAATGCTCAGTTCCAGGAAGTGGTCACCAGCTTGGTCCAAGGTCAAGAAGATTTGAAGAAACTTATCGCCAGAAAGAAGAAGGTCATTGGTGTCCTCAACATGGGCAGACGTCACAAAGGTGGACCTAGGGTGGTCAGCCGTGTGGAGCTCTCAGACAAGAGCATTGAAATTGATGAAAGTACCAAAAACAACGAAGAAGACCAGCATGAGTCTGAAAACAAAGAATAAGACTATGAGAATGAGCATTATTCTCATGAGGATGACAAATACAAACAACTTGAAGACCGTCTGAATGCTGTGGAAAATTTGAAGATGTCCGGGTTAAATTTTGATGATCTGAGTCTTGTTCCTGGTGTGGTGATTCCCCGCAAGTTCAAGGTTCCTACTTTTGCCAAGTATGATGGCATTTCTTGCCCGAAGCTGCATTTGAAGTCTTATATTCAGAAGATCCATCCTCACACTGATGACAGGAAGCTGTGGATCCATTTCTTTCAAGAGAGTTTATCTGGAGCTCAGTTGGAGTGGTATTATCAGCTAGAAAGTACCCACATCCATACCTGGAATGACTTAGCAAATGCTTTCTACAAATAGTACCAGTACAATGCTTAATTGGCACCCACTCGTATGCAACTACAGAGCATGTCTATAGGTCGTGATGAGAAATTCAAAGAATATGCTCAGAAATGGAGAGATCTAGCAGGCAGAGTTCAACCACCCTTGTCCAATAGGGAGTTGGTTGATATGTTTATGGGAACACTGACAGGCCCTTTCTTCAATCATCTGATTGGAAATTCTTCAGCCGGATTCACCGAGCTGATACTGACAGGAGAACGCAGTGAAGCTAGAATCAAGAGCGGAAAGATTCAGGTAGAGTCATCCCCAAGTGCTGCGAAGAGATCTTTTAGTGGTAAGAAAGAAGCCAATGTTGTGTATGGTCAGAAAATCCGTGTCAAAGCTGATCGTACTCAATCTGTGGGGGCAGTTGTGATCTCCAATCCTACACCAGTGCAACCTCAACTAAACAATGCGCGTAACTAGAACGCACCACGAAGACAGTTTACAAAGATCAACATGCCATTGTCGCAAGCATTGCAACACATGTTGAAAGCAGAGTTGATTACTTTGAGGGATCCTCCTCAACACATCAACACTTCCTCTCCGAGATACAATCCTAATGCCAAGTGTGCATATCACTCCAACAGCCCAGGGCATGACACTGACGATTGTTGGGCTCTGAAGAACAAGATCCAAGACATGATTGAAGCTAAGGAAATTGAGTTTGATCCTCCTGTCGAGACTCCGAATGTGATCAACGCACAAATGCCTAACCACGACAAAAGTTCCAATGCTATTGACAAGAACTCTTATGTGTTTGATGTGGACAATTTGACTATTCCTTTGGTGACAGTTAAGAAAAATCTGCTGCAAGCCGGTGTCAATCCAGGATGCCCAGAGAATTGTCGTTGGTGCCCATCTGCACCTGACAGATGTGTTTGGTTGAGAAGACGTATTCAGTGCATGATGGATAACCGAGAAGTGTTATTTCTGAAACCTTCACCTGTGGAGAATCTGTGCAAAGACATGTATAAGAACCTGAAGATCGAAGACGTGAGCGAAACTGTACCAGAAGTTTGGGATACCTTGGCGCAACCAAGTGGAAAGTTTGATTACATGGTGAAGTATACCATTCCTGAAAGCTACAAGATTCCCATTGAAGATGTCAAGGCAACCGGATGAGGAGACGATTTCCCAAAAGACTATGCTGATGTACACACAATAAGGATCTCCTCTACTGATCTTGTGCCTAGAGTGGCTGCTCTCATCATTACTTCTCCCAGAGCAATTCCATATTCCTCTAACAAAGCTATACCGTGGAACTATGGAGCTGAAGTTTACTATCATGGCGTCAAGCAAGAACCTCTGACCATTGAGGACATTACAGTTGAAGCTACCATTCTTGACATTGACAAACATCACCAGATCAAGTAAGGTGACCAGAACCGGAAGAGTGTTTTCTCCAGAGATCTCTCCTCCAAAAGACACTGTGACTCCAGCTCGCATTCCAACTATCGAACCAATTCCCGAAGCGCGAGGGAAAGAACCAGTAACTCATCCTGCTCAGACAGAAGTACCAAAGGAAGTTACTGAAGACACCTCCAAACAAGAAATGGAGGAAATTCTGAAGATCATCAAGAAGAGTGACTACAATGTTGTGGAACAGTTGGGAAAGACTCCGTCCAAGATATCCATGCTTGCTCTGTTGTTGTGCTCTGAGGCTCATGCTAAGGCATTGGTGAAGTTTCTGAAGAATGCTCACGTACCGCAAGACACGACTACTCATCAATTTGAAGTTTGTATTGCTAGCCTGGCTGCCAACAACGGTCTAGGCTTCTCTGATGCTGATTTGACTCCTGCCGGAAGGAAACACAACAAAGCCTTGCACATCTCCGTTGAATGCAAAGGCATTACATTGTCTCATGTTTTGGTAGATATCGGTTCTGCTCTGAATATCCTACCGAAGAGTGCTTTCGACCAACTCGATGTTGAAGGATTGGTCTTGAAGTCCAGTGACATAATTGTGAGAGCTTTTGATGGTTCTAAGCGAACAGTACTTGGAGTGCTCATTCTGCTAGTTAAAGTCGGTTCCCACACCTTCGACTCCACTTTCTTTGTCATGGACATCCGTCCAGCTTACTCTTGCCTACTTGGACACCCTTGGATACATGGGGCAGGTGCTGTTACCTCTACCTTGCATCAGAAGCTGAAGTACCAAGTGAAGGGGAAGGTTGTTATAGTATGCGATGAAGAGGAGTACATGGTAAGCCATCTGCAGTCATTCCGGTACCTCGAAATGGAAGGTGAATTCTTCGAAACTCCCTGTCAAGCTTTTGAAACAGTTCCAAGAGTCGTGCCTGTTGACTCTCCTGTCGCTCTTGAAGTTACACAAGTTCTGCCTAGGATGGCCTCGCTGAAGGATGCTCAAGCTGCAGTTGAAGAAGGAGGTCAGACTATTTGGGGTCAGCTCCCCAATCTTCCTTTCAAATCTGACAAGACTGGTTTAGGCTTCACTACCAAAGGCCAGGAGATGATATGCCGCGAACGTGTCGGCCAACTTCCCTTTTGTATCAACAAAAATGGAGTCCATGTTGTAGAAGACAACAACAGCGACTTCGACATCAGCAAGTGGATTTTCCCAACTCCCGACAACAGACTCAACAATTGGAAGACCGAAGACGTCATACCAATCTCCTTTAGACAGGAGTAATTGCTTTTGTTTTCTGTTATGCTTTTCGTTTTCTATGCTTTGAACAATAAACTTTAAAGCCTAGTGCCTTGCCCGGGGCATCATGGCTCGTTTGTGAGGGTTATTACCTGTCATTTGCATATTTTCATTCAATAAAATCATTGGAATTTTGCATTTAAATGTTGTTTTCTTTCTTTTCTTTTACTACCCCTTCAAAAGCTATGTGTTCTTACACACACCCACGTGATACACTGCAGATTCACTTCGAATCTCGTTGATAACAGCTTTGCTATTGCTAAATATGACTTCGATAATCCGATCTACCAAGCCGAAGACGAAGGTGAGGAAGATTGTGAGAGGCCAGCAGAACTTGTCAGACTGCTACAGCAAAAAGAACAGGTTATACAGCCACACGAAGAGCCAGTCGAGGTTGTGAACCTGGGTACAGACGAAGACAGAAAAGAAATCAAGATAGGAGCAGGTCTTGAGAATAGTATCAAAGAAAGATTGGTGCAGATGCTTGGTCATACGAAGACATGCCAGGTCTAGACATTGACATTGTGGTGCACTGATTACCGACAAAAGAAGGTTTTCTCCCAGTAAAACTGAAGGTCCGTCGTATGCGTCCTGAGATGTCAGAGAAAATCAAAGCTGAAGTCATGAAACAGTTCAATGTCGGTTTCCTAGCCGTTACTTCGTATCCACAGTGGGTTGCAAACGTGGTACCCGTGCCTAAGAAGGATGGCAAAGTACGAATGTGTGTGGATTATAGAGATTTGAACAGAGCGAGTCTGAAAGACGATTTTCCACTTTCTCATATTGATGTTTTGGTCGGCAACACTGCTCAACATAAAGTTTTCTCCTTCATGGATGGTTTCTCCGGTTACAATCAGATCAAAATGGCTCTTGAAGACATGGAGAAGACTACTTTCATTACATAGTGGGGCACTTTCTGCTACAAGGTCATGCCGTTCCGATTGAAGAACGCTGGCGCCACTTATCAACATGCCATGGTGGCTTTATTTCATGACATGATTCATCACGAGATAGAGGTTTACATCGACGACATGACAGCTCGATCACAAACTGAATAAGAACATCTCGATCATTTGCGGAAACTGTTTGATAGACTGAAGAAGTACAAACTAAGACTTAATCTCAACAAGTGCACCTTTGGAGTCAGATCCAGTAAGCTCCTAGGGTTCGTTTTCAGTGGTAAAGGTATTGAGGTTGACCCTGCCAAGGTTAAAGCTATCCAAGAAATGCCAGCGCCCCGTACCGAGAAAGAAGTCAGAGGTTTCTTGGGACGATTGAACTACATTGCTAGATTCATTGCACATCTAACTGCTACTTGTGAGCCAATCTTCAAGCTACTGAAGAAAGATCAAGTAGTGGAATGGAACGACGATTGCTAGATCGCTTTTGATAAAATCAAGGAGTATCTGCAGAATCCTCATATCCTGATGCCACCTGCCAAAGGAAGACCTCTTATCATGTACTTGACAGTATTAGAGAACTCAATGGGGTGTGTGTTGGGGCAACATGACGAGTCTGGTCGAAAAGAGTATGCAACATACTACCTTAGCAAAAAGTTTACCGATTGTGAAACAAGATACTCACAGCTCGAGAAAAATTGCAGCACTTTGGCTTGGGCTACTCGCCAACTAAGACAGTATATGTTGACTCACACTACTTTGTTGATCTCCAAAATGGATCCGATAAAATACATATTCGAGCAACCAGCTCTCTCCAGAAGAATAGCAAGATGGCAAATGATCTTGAACGAATACGACATCCAATATACTTCTCAGAAAGCGATCAAAGGAAGTGTAGTAGCCGATCATTTGGCTCATCAAGCCGTAGATGAATATCAACCTATGCAGTTCGAGTTTCCAGACGAAGATGTTCTGTTAGTCACTGATTGCGAAGAACCAGGACCAGACGAAGGACTTGAACAAGGATCCCGATGGACCATGGTTTTTGATGGAGCCTCGAATGCATTTGGAAATGGCATTGGCGCTATCATTACATCTCCTACAGGCGGACACACTCATTTCACTGCCAGATTATGTTTCAACTGCACTAACAACATGGCCGAATACGAAGCGTGCATCATGGGTATTAAAGCTACTATCGACTTAAGAATAAAATTCTTGCAAGTGTATGGAGACTCAGCTTTAGTGATCAGTCAGATTAAAGGCAAATGGGATACGAAGCATCCGAATCTCATTCCATATCGAGAGCATGTGTTGAGCTTGATCCCTTACTTCGAAGAGATCACCTTCGGTCACATTCCACTAGAAGAGAATCAACTGACAGACGCATTGGCTACTATGTCATCTATGTTCAAGGTCAGATGGGACAACGAGGCTCCCCAAATCATCACCGAAAAGTTTGACGAACCAGCATACTGTTGTGAACTTGACACAGAAGAGAAACCTTGGTTCTACGAAGAGAAGAGGTATCTCGAGACTCAGGAATATCCTGCAGGGGCATCTATCAATGACAAGAAGTTCTTAAGAAGGTTCGCATCCAAATTCTTTCTCAGCAACGACATCTTATACAAGCGCAATCACGACTTGTGCTTACTCCGCTGTGTAGATCAGAAAACTGCAGAGCGGATCATGGAAGAATTACACGAAGGCGCATTCGATACCCACTCTAGTGGACATACGATGGCTAAGAAGATTATGAGACCAGGTTACTATTGGTCCACCATGGAAGCTGATTGTCACCGCTATGCTCGATCTTGTCACAAATGCCAGATATATACAAACAAAGTGCATGTACCTCCAGTACCATTGAACGTTCTGACCGCTCCTTGGCCTTTTGCAATGTGGGGCATTGACATGATCAGGGAAATCAAGCCCACCGCTTCCAACGTACATCGTTTCATCCTTGTGGCAATTGACTACTTTACCAAGTGGGTGGAAGCAGCCTCGTTCGCATCTGTTACCAAGAATGTTGTGACTCGATTCATCAAGCATAATTTTATCTGTAGGTATGGCACTCCCGAAAGGATTATCACAGATAACGGTACCAATCTCAACAACAAAATGATCACCGAACTCTGCACGCAGTTCAAGATCAAGCATCACAACTCTTCTCCATATTGGCCTAAGATGAACGGCGCAGTGGAAGCCGCCAACAAGAACATTAAGAAGATCATACAGAAGATGATAGTGAATTACAAGGATTGGCACGAGATATTGCCATTTGCTCTCCATGTTTATCGCACCACAGTACGTACGTCTACAGGGGCAACCCCCTTCTCTCTCGTATATGGTATGGAAGCAGTCCTACCAATCGAGATTCAGATACCCTCAACCAGAGTCCTCTAGGACGTAGAGTTAGACGAAGATGAATAGATCCAGACCCGCCTCGACCAGATCAACTTGATCGACGAAAAATGACTCGCATCCATCTGCCATGGACAGATCTATCATAAACGAATGATCAGAGTGTTCAACAAGAAGGTCAAACACCGAGTCTACCAAGTCGGTGATCTAGTAGTTAAACGCATCATCATTCTACAAGGTGATCCCAGGGGCAAATGAACTCCCACCTACGAGGGACCATTCGTAGTCAAAACAGTATTTTTCGGCGGAGCTATGATACTTAGCACCATGGATGGAGAAGACTTCCCACACCCTGTGAACGCATACATAGTCAAAAATACTATGCATAAACGAGACCCGCTAGGTCGACCGGCCTAGGCAAAAATAAGGGCATCCTGGCGAACCAAAGGGGTTCGGGCAAAAGTTAAGGATAAATATAAAAAAATACACCCGGCAAGTCGAAAACCTGAAAAGGCGGCTTGGGCAAAAAAGGGTATCCCGGTAGACTGAAAACCCGAAAGGGCAGTCTAGGAAAAAGTTAGGGATTTAAGCGTACGACTATGTCTCATCCAGATCACGTACTTACAGACTCCAGACTACAGTCAGCATTCAAGATTCAAATGGCGAAAATCAATTCACTCACTTTCTACTGACAGCAAGGAGATGAGATAGTCGAAATATATGAGCACTAGCATAGTTGAAACTCGACGAGATTATTTCCGCATAGCTTTTTACTTTCATTATATACAAACTACTTGTCCATACGCCACCTTTCCAAATTAATGCAAATTCTTTCTTTGTTCGCCATTATTGTTTTTTGCATAAAGTCCAATGATTGCTTTGAATGATTGTATGCATTTGACAACAAACATCTGTTCACAAACATATGAAAAGCGAACGAACAAAAATAATTGTTGCAGGTTCTAGGAATTGAGATGACGACTAAAGTCACCAATGCATTCCTCGCGAGATAGTTCCACAGAGGTATTCATCCGCAGCAGAATATCTCTCAAAGGTTATCACTCCCCGACAGCAGCAGTATCCAGACTCGAAATTTGGTTAGATAGTGCATCAGAAGAAACCTATTGTCTCTTTTATTGCCCAGTCAGAGGATTCTTCGAGCCTCATCGAATTTACGTCCCCCCTTCAGCATTACCACATTACATCAGTCTCCAGGCAGTACTCAGATACTCCTCAGCGAGATCTACGCGCAAAATCCCCAGCGGAGTACCTCCCAATTTTTATTCTTTCCAACATTAATATCTAGGCTCGAGACTTGGTCAGATAGTGCATCGGAGGAATCAGAAACATCTCTTTCTCCTACAAGTTAGGCTTTTCAACAACTTCATCCTCGAGCAGAAGTCAGAAATCTCCAGCAGGGCGTTCTCGTCTTCTTCAAGATGGATATATTTTGAAATATCACGACATCTACATTCATACATTATTCATAAAAAACATAACATGTGCATATCTCATTCATGCACTTTGTCATATGCTCGCATGCATCATAATCTGCATAGAGCTAACTATATCCTGCCAAGGTTTTATTTTCCCCAGCAGGTAAAAAATAAGTTTCAAACGGAAGGTCCAGGATTAACACCCGAAACAAGACGAGGAACCCAACCCGAAAGACCGTACAAATATTTTCCAAACGGAAGGTCCAGGATTAATACCTGAAACAAGACGGGGAACCCTATTTGAAAGACCACTCAAGTTGTCTTCCGGCAACAGGCATTGGATCAATACCCGAAGGAAGACAGGAAAGTTATCCACATTCTGCCAACTATCTACCTCAGAATAACCAGGACGAAGGTTTATTCTGACAGCGACTACAGAGTCTAGCATACGACTCAGTTGCCCCAGATGGCATCTTAAGCCCATCTCCGACAATGTGTCGACATCTCTCCATCTTCAGAATGCTGCATATTTGGTTAAAAACTAATACAGACCAATGACTTCATTCAAAGGCGAACGTGAAGTCTAACGTACGACTCAACATCATTCTCTCCGGATGGCATCTTAAGCCTATCTCCGCGCTCCTTTCTATCTTCAAGGATATCTGCAAAGTCTAATGTACGGCTCGTTCCCCAACATCAGTCTCTCCTGATGGCATCTTAAGCCAATCTCCGATGTTTCTCCTATTCAAGTGACGTTCGTGAGTCTAGCGTATGACTCACTCCCCGGTGAAATCTCCAACTTCTCTGAATGGCATCTGTAAGCCTATTCCGGTGCATCATCTACCAACAACGAGTGCAAATTTTCAGGTGTACTCTAGTGTTCAATCATCTTCTACTTTCAGATCACGAAAGGCAAGCATGCCAATCTAACTCTTCTAGTACCAGAAGATTGAACAGGGGCAACTGTTATACCCCAAAATTTGCCCTCCTACTTCTCAGGACATTTCACATATCTATACTCAAGGATTTCACAAGGGTTGACCAGACAAACCCTCTCCTTAGCAACCAACCCAAACTAGGGTTTGGCCATCCTCAGATCAAGCAAGGTTTCAAACATCTCCATTGGTCATCATGCCTCATTATATGCTTCAAAGAATCTCCATGTCAAGTTTCAAGCCTTACAAGTCAAGTTTCCTCAGACAATTGCTCAAATGGTTGAAAATCAGTTGTATTGGACAAAAAGTCAACTGTGATCAACATACAGTCAAACTTCATAATTTTTGGAAAACATCAATGTTTTAAATTAATATTCATCATTTGATCAAGGGTTGATCATGATTCATCAAGAAAAGTCAAGATTTCATCAAAAGTCAAAGTTTCTAAATTAGGGTTTTTGAACAAAAAGTCAACAGAACTTTGACCAGGCATAACTTTCACATACTTTATCAGAAATTTTTCCACCATAGCTCATTTTGAAGAGAATTCAATTCTCTACAACTTCATGTCTCACAACCATGGGCAGAAAATGCTTCATTTGGAAGTTATGAATCAAAATATTACAGGTCCTTTTTCAAAGTCAACAAAAAGTCAACTTTTTGTAAAGAAGTGTTCAGGAGCATGGAAACTTAAATTGAGATGAAACCAAAGAGGTTGCTTAGAGTACATCTTGAGCTTTCTACAAAGTCCAAGAACACCTAAAAATGTTAAAAATTGAGCAAGATACACCTTGCACAAGTTGAGCATTTTTGAGGAGGTGCACAAAGAGAAATACTTGACAAAACCCAAAATTTTGCAAATGGGCCTAACTTTTCTTGGTTCAAACATGTTCCTTAGTTGATTTGGAACCTCCAAGCCCAAGGCCACGAATTTATCTTTTATTTTTCTATTTATTTTGGATTTTAATCATTTAAAAGCCAATTTAATTAAAATAAAAGATAGAAAATCAAAATTAATTGCAAATTGGATTTTTCTCTCAATCTTGAGGTCCAAGCAAGCCATACAAGCTGTCAATTTTGAAATTGCATTGATTGGCAAAGGAATTGAATGAGATTTGATCAAAAAAGGCAATATTTGGTTTTATACCAAATCAAATATTTTCTCATTGATTGGCATATAATTTCTTCATGATTCTTGACATAAATCCTTCTACTATAAGTACACAATGCATTCACAAGCACAAGGGACGAAATCCTTGCCTCCAAGAACCCTACCCAACCTCAAAAAATCTGTGTGATACAAGTAATTGGCAGCCAGGGTTTCAGTCGAATTCAACCAATTCTAAGCACTCAAACACATTCCTGGAGGTCCTCTGATCCGTTCTAGACCCTCACAGATCCCAAAAGCTTCCAAAATCACGAAATTGCACATCACGGTTTGCTTCGAAATTTTCAGAATCGAATTCATAGCTACAAGCATTTTAAACGTATTTTGATTATATATTCATGTTCACGATGTTATTTGCAAGCTATCTGGGTTGTTTAATTGAGTTTTAAGTGTAGGAACCGTAACATGCCATTGTTAGGTTTTCTGAGCTTCGAATTGGGATCCATTTATTTAGGCAAAATTGGACGAAACTAAGGGTACCTTCGTGTTCAGGGGGTCGATTCCAATCGAACCATGTCCTCCTCATAAATTTATATTGCCTATTGTGAATTTTGCAAAGTTGCAGGTATTATAGTGTCGCACCCCAAAATTTCCCCTTTGTTTTACCGCATTGTTTCGTTGTTTGTTCTAATCATAATTCATCCATTCATTGTGGCTTCAGAGGAGTTTCTGCAGAGAAATTTCCACGAAAAAAGTTGTGTTGGGGTTTCGAAAGAAAGTTTCGTTTTGTCACCGTTGCAGTTTTTAATTCAGGCTATCTTTGAGCAGAATTCAAATTTGAGAGGTTTCGAGTTCTATTCTAAAAGGAGCTGTGTGGAATTTTCTCTTGTTCGGAAAGAATTATTGTTTTTTTGGAATTTAGATTCAAAATATTTATTTATTTTGAAATTTAAATTTTTTGAAGGAATTCTTTATTTCTTGGGAGTTTAAGTCCAATGGAAAAAGATGTTGTTCTTGGTGTTTGAATTTACTAACAAAGAAAGATGGTTGCAGTAGTTATTCAATTCAGATTGGATGTTACTCGTCCTTTTGCACGAGTTCTCATTTAATTGAAATGCTATGCAAATGGTACTCAAGTTTGTATTCTTTCATCTCAAGGCACGCAGTTATGAAATTACAAGTTCAATTGTGAAAAGGAGAAATTTTATTTCTTTTGAATTGGATAATTTCAATTTAGAAGGTTATAAGAATACAAAAAGGAAGAATTCATTGGAATTCAAATTTCAATTGTGATTACACAAAAAATACAAAGTGTCATGATTGTACAAATTGCTAAGAAATCCTAATCCTATCCTAATGCTACGAGCTTCCAATGATTTGTCTCGAAGTTTTCAGTTAAGTTGTTGTTTTCTTCCAAGGTTATTTCTTCTCGTCCAAGCTTTCCGTCATCCAATTCGCCAGAATACATGAAAAGCAAAAGAGGAAATTGGTTAGCAGCAATTTAATCAAAAAAAGAGTTAACGCAAGCATTTATGTTGTAACTCATCATTAGGATTGGTGTCGAATCAGGTAAAAAGGATTTAACAAATGCTCAATCGATCAAGCCTCGTAATTTGAAAATTTTTCATCGGCCATAATCTCCTTTTGCAAATCACAAACCGTGTTTGGTTCACAAAAGGAGATGGGAAGAAAACCCAACAAAGATCAAGACACCCAACAAAGATCAAGATAGCCCAATGCCCACTTAATTTTCCGATTTCAAAAAAGAGTATGTTGAGTTGTTTCAAGCAAGAAAAGACAAGAAGCTATTTTACCCAAATACAAACTCAACATACAAAGAAGCATATCAAGAAAAGGTATGTGATTTTTACCCCACATTGTGATTTATTTTACCCAACCAGCAGCCAGCAGAGAAACATAAGAAAGCCAAGGGACAAATTTTAGCACAGCAGGTATCTTATACCAGAAGAGGAAAATTGACATTGATTACAAGCAACATAATACCACAGTTCTGGTTCCCAAAGGTAGACAGATAAAGTTTGCACAAGAATGATATAAAAAACAGTTTTGAACAAGAAGAACAAGGCAAAAGTCTGTCCCAATTAATCAGTAAAATGGCAGCAACTAACCAAGATCAAGTTATATCTGTTGGTCAAAAGGATAGCAGCAGAAAAGAGAACTCAGGGGAGGGACATTGGGATATGGAAAAGCCAGAAAGATCAAGTGTACTCTGTTCTATAGATACCAGTATAATATTTGTTCTAAGAAAAAAAAAAGGAGGACAATCGAAGAAAACACAGTTCAAAAAGCCAGCATCTGTTCTATACACAACAAAACTCAAGAGATAATATCTGAAGAGAAAAGAATAGCATCCGCATTTTAAAACCGTAAAAGCCAATCAAAATGACAAAGTGTGTATCTGTTTTGAACCAAAGAAACAAACATACCGAAAGCCAATACCGATCAAGGTAAACCCCAACACCGTTAAACCTACCCGACATTCATCATTTTCCGACAAAAATCCTTCGTAAAATCAAAATCCGCAAGAGAGGGAGTTTCAAAGGTAATACCGGTTTCGCTTTGAGGAGAAAGGGAGAGGTTATAAATCTCGCCGTTCTTCTCCTTCACTCCATTTTTCTCGCTTCTTCGCATCATCGCCACCATCGATTAGAAAAGCTAGGTTTCGTCCTCTTCCATTCACGATCCAAACAAAGCAAAGTACATCGTAAATCAACAAGAATCAAACCTTCAGATTCAAACATGCAAACAGCTTGCAATCGAGAGAGAGAATAGGAGAACGATCGCGATCGGAGAGAGAGAGAGGTTTATCGCGACGATGCAAGAGTGAGAGAATCGGAGAGCCACCGCGAGAGGGTTTTCTGAGAGAGTGTGAGGGTTTACGATGAGAGTGAGACAGGATCGCGAGAGAACTTTTGGGTTCCATTATCCCTTTTTTATTATTAGGATTAGTTATAGTAAATAAATAATATTACTACTAATTGTTAATCTTATTTTTAGTTATTATTATTACTAGTATTTATTATTAATATTATTATTTATAATTATTATTATTATTACATTATTATAGTATTATTATTAACACTATCATTATTATTTACTATTATAATAAATATTACTTTTAAACCCATAATTACTATTATTATTTTTACTTATAAAATGGTTAGATATACCCTAAAAATACCAAAAATAATATTAGTGTTAGTCAAACTTTTTTTATTATTAGGATTCTTTAGCATTTTTTACATATCCCCATTTGTAAATTTGTACCTCCACTCCCCACCGGTTGTAATAGCTAGTAAATATTTGTATTGTTTTATTATTTATTTATTATTCACAAAGCACAACCAAAAAATATTTTTCAAACTAATACTTGTGCGAGCCATTTTTTAACCCTGAGTTGACAAAGCTTTGAAGCGTCACAACGGCCACACATTTGTGCACACACCACGCTTACTCTTGGGCTTACAATGAAACTTTGATTGATTGGTTAAACATTATTTAATTATCTAATTAGATTATTCAAAATTAATTAGTTTACCTAATTAATTTTATTAAACTAATTACTTGATTAAGTTTTGTTTAATTAATCGATTGAATTTATTTCGTGCATGCACCTACACAATAGATTGTCCAAGCCACCTTGTATGGGCTTTTAATTTATTTACTTGCTTTATTTAATGCTTGTATACTATTGTGTGTTCTTTTCCATTACCGCACCTTAGGACCATATATTCAATTAACCATAACTCGCATCTCAAAAACACTTTCGCAATTAAAGTTTCAAACCTCGATCCAACGTCGAGTGCCTTTTCAAAATCTTTTTCATAATAAAGTACAAGTTTTTTAAGTCGTTGGACGCTAGACCAGTTGCTTAAAAATTTGTTCCCCAAATAAACTTTAGTCTTTATGTCGTTGGACGCTAGACCTGTGGCTTAAAGACTCCTAAATAACGTGAATTCGTTTCACTTCACTTTTTCTCAAAGAAAACATTTTTTGGATGATAGACGACTTGGGCGAACTTTCGCTCGGGTTTCTAGTATTTGAATCGTGAGACGCTAGCCTCGTTGTTCTACTTTTTCATCCACATAAAAACAATTCAACTCACTCAAATTCTTTTATCGCTATATGCGATTAAAAACTCTTTCGGATAAAGAGGGTGTAATAGTCGTTTAAATATGAACGAGGACTTAAGCTTTTCAAACAAACAAAAACAAGTCCTAGTTCAAAGTATTTGAAATGTCTAAACGCACGATTTTTCTTATAAAATCAAAACAACAAATTAAAACCTTTTAAGAGGAACTACAGTAGTTTTGACTTTCCCATTGCACAAGGAATATGTAGGCACACTTCTCAAACCGTACAAGCTCAAAATGATAAGAAATAAATTTTTTCTTTTTTAGCATCCATAACTTAGCATAAACACACACACAAACGCCAGAATTAAATGGGTCCCATCGAGTACGATGGATGTAAGGGTGCTAATACCTTCCCTTACATAACCGACTCGATCCCACTTTTTGGTCACGTAGACCGCCTTATCCACTTGTTTGGGTTTTATCTATATTTTCCCGCTTTTTAGAACAAATAAAATTAGGTGGCGATTTCACTAGTTTTCTAGAATTAAAATATTTTTGAAAATCGAGTTGCTTGGCGACTCCACTGGGGACACTTTTTAAAAGTTATTTTTAACTAAGCGAGTCAACCCTAATTTAATTCTTCGCCTGTGTTTACTATTCATTGCCCATTATTTCTTTATATCCCGTTGATGTATTTTGATATTGGGGCATTGTTTGGTTATGGTTCATAGATAAGCCCAATACCTGTGCTTCTAGGAAACATAAGCTTAGAGTGGTCGAGTAGCTTAGGTCCACTAGACATCCGTGTCTTTTGATCGACGTGAAGACCACAACTTAGAGTTGGTCTTTTAAGGGAGTTATTGCATCGCATAATAGTGGGATGATAATTTTGGACAAAGGGCCTATAACTCTAAGTATTAGGATGTCCAAAACAAACCGACCGCCAAAGGATTCTTGAGTATCCCTTTAAGAGCCGCTTGAGTATATTTTTGAAGTATTATTCCACATAGTCCGATCAAGGCAGGATAATATTTCTAAAAAGGGTCCGAGTCTCCGAGAAGCATTTAGCACAAAACATTAGAACCAACCTTGTTTGGGAATTGGGTAGACGTCAAACCATGTCCGACCGCCCTTTTAAACCTTGTGTTATTTGTCTTTACATGTGATTAATATTAATATGTATCGCATCACATTGCATTCTTACATGCATTACCATCACATTGCTCTTACATGCATTACCATCATATGGCATTCTTATATGCATCACCATCATTTGGCATTCTTATATGCATTACTGTCATGTTGCATTCTTACATGCATTACCATTACATCGCATTCTTACATGCGTTGCCATTATATTACATTTGCATTCTTTCATACATTGCCATGCATTCCATTTTCACCAGAAAAGCTCATTTCATTTCTTCGCCCGTAAATATCAAACGCTTACTCGACGACGCTCGTAACTCCAAGGATGTCTCAGAGGACTATAGACGAGCTTCAGCGTGGTCAGGAACTTTTGAGAGCAGAAGTTAAGCACTTGAAGAGTCAGATGAGTCTGGTCTTGGATCTCTTGCAAGTTGTGTTGAAAAGAGAATGCAACACCACACCAATCTCCGCAAGTTTGGTTGCCGCTCTATCATCTAATGTCTCCATGAGTCAAGGACACCCACACGTGGCGAACTCTCCAGTTCGAAATTCTCCTACTGAGTATCATCCTCGGCCTTCACCTTCGAGGATTCCTCGACAACAACAATTGCTTGCTCCCCGATCGAAGAAGAAGGAACCAAATCAGCAGATTAATCCGATTATCACGATATGCTCATCAGATATCCGCCAATCCCGATGTCGTATTCTCAACTATTGCCTTACTTGATTCAGAGTGGCGTTGTGATACCAAGGGAATTAAAGCCAGTACCAGGGGTTGCCAAAGCTTGGTTTGATGAGAGAGCTAAATGTGCTTTTCATGCTGACTCTGTAGGACACGAAACTGAGAATTGTTCAGCCTTCAAATGCACAGTTCAAGAGCTAATTGATGATAAGGTTCTGTTTTTCAAACAGAATGGATCGAGCTTAGACATCTTGCTTGCAAGGTCTAATCATAGCAATTTTGAGGAACTTCCAAAACCCATTGGGACAATTGCTTGCCAAAAGGAAGTTGAGACTTTGAAGAGTAGTGATGAAGTACACCAGATGTTCACTTCAGAAAAGGTGGTAACCTTCAGCAAAGATATCTCAAGTTCTAGCAAAGGGAAGTCGGTTGAAACACCAACTCATTATCCTCCATTACCATCTTTCAAATCTTTACATCAACAACTTTTGTCTGATCTTCCTCAACTTCAGAGTCAGAACTCTCAAAATCAAACTGTGCCTCGGAATAATTTGGAAAGAAGGGAGGCTCCTCTTGATCCAATTCCAGTGACCTACAACAACTTCCGCCATATCTCGTTCAAAGTTCATTGGTGGTTCCTAAGTTTCTTAACCCACCAAAGTTATTCCCACTTGGTTATGATCATAACGCGATGTGGATACCATGATGGAACAAGAGGCCACTCAATGTAGGATTGCAACGCCTACAAAGCCAAAGTTCAACAATTGATCGACTGTAATGACTCTTCAAGGAGGAAATTTGTTTGTGAATGGAAACACGTGACTAAGTGAACGCAAGCCTACTAATTTCATCTAAATCAATAAGTCAAGACGGAGCCCAAGTCTCCTCAACAATGATGCTTTTTATTTCTTTACCGCATTTTCATGTGTATCTTGTTTAATTGTTTAAACTTTGTTTGCATGTAGAAACTTGTTTGTTTTCATCTTAATGCAACGAGTATGTTTGTCTTGAAGTAATCCATTTGTTGTCAATCAATCCATTCGTTATCACTCTTTAAATTGATTTGTGAGCATTTTGATACTAACGTTACCAACTTTTCGCCTAGGCAAAGATTGAGGGAGGATGACGATAATTGAAAAACGTTAGATCTCTCGAATGTATGTTCTTGAATAGAATCGCTAATGATGTATGTGCCTTGTTTCAATCCCTAAACACCGGAGTTATAAGGGAGATAGACCCTCGTTAACCCCTCGAGCCTTGAAGTAGGAGTTTTTTTCTTTAAAAACCTCATTTTTACCCCGTGGCGGTAGTGTTCGCTTATTCCGATCGAGCCGCTCGAGCTCATCAAGGGAGTAAGCATCAAAGGATACAACAATGGCTGTCCTTCAAAGGTTGAGAAAGGTCAAACCACGAGTTGACCTCCATCTATCAATAATGTGCATCAAAGGAGAACGATACCATGTCAGTGTCTCGACATCGTAAAGGTCAATCAGATGACAAAACCATAACAGCTTATCCTTCATCTACCAAAGACTCAAACGGTCACTATTACTTCTAACAAATCAAAGGTTGTGTATGGATCCACGACTTGTTCAAAAAAAAATGAAGAGAAAAAAAGACAAAGCCCGCTAAGACGAACTTAGTAATAAGTCGCTAGGTAAAAGTCAGCAACATTTGAGAAAGGAAAATTCTCAAACGCATTTTCAAAGAAAATTCTCCACAAAGGACAAGTTGTGTGGTTAGACACCAAAGACAAATGTGAGTGATTGTCATGCCCAAGAAACCTCAGATTGGTTCCTCAACCACCATAACGCCTCTCGAAAGATGGGTGCTCGACGATAGTTGAATTTAGGACCAAGAACATCATGGAGAACGGCGGCACCAAATATTTTGAGCCTAAAAATCTTTTTCTAAAAAAACCGTGAACTGCACTAATGCTACAACCCTCAAAAGTCCTAATGAAGCATGGGTTAATTCAAAACATATAACTAAGAGATCGCCATTCGACTCCTACAAAGGTGTTAACTATCCGTGTTGGTATCATATGCTCGCCTTATCTTTCAAAAGAAGTTTTCAACGCTTGCACTCTAAAAGCGCTTTCACCACAAAAAGTCATGTTTTTCATACAAAACTTCAAGACGATAAATGTTGCATTATAATTGTCACAACAAACATTCTTCTACATGTAAAACAATTGTTTGACATTGAAGAAGTTCTCATAATGAACGCCTGAAGAGTTTAATTTTGTCCAAAGAAGAGAAACTTGATTATTCTCCGAGTTAGCGCTATTTGTAGCAAGGTGACGCCTAAGGACTCCTTTGAGCATATCACAAGTTGTCTTCTCAAGTTTCTATTAATTGGGGCAATCAATCGAAATTCAGCCTCCTCGACTCGCCAATCCGGCAAATCCTTAAAGAGCAATCGCCAGCTGATTTAGTCTTTCCTAAAAGAGCAGCTTAGTCTGGGACAACTGCCATTCCGTGTTTCACCAACTTGAAGTAATCACCTCGAGACATGGAAGTCTCTAAGGTTACATTGGGACATTTCAAACTAATCGTTCGGTTCCCATCAATCTGAGATAATTACTTCGACGCGTGGAAGCCTTCAAAAGCTCTTGTTCCACCAAGATAGTCGCTCACATGTTGTTGGTCTGAAGCAGTTACCTCGTGACGATAAGGCTCTCTTAATTGGAGCGAGTGTTCGTTTAAGAATCAATCAGCCTGAAGTAATTACTTCGAGACGTAGAAGTCTCTAAAGCTCGCCCCAAGTGTGTCTTCCCGATGCTCGCATAGCTCCTTATTCAGACACAGTCAACCTGAGGAAAATACTTGAGATATAGAAGTCTTTCCTAGACTCATTCTAAAGCAAGCTTGCTGAAAAGATTCATCTGAAGCAACTACTTCGAGACGTTGGAGTCTCTCCAATATTCATCCTGGGGCATGTCGGCCATGTATGCAAAGTCCGCCACTCTGAGGTTCAATAAAACTAAGGAGGTTGTTTTGAGACGCGGAAATACTTCCAAAGCTCCTATCGAGGCATGATATTCCCATATCAGAATATCCAGTTCCTTTGAAATACTGATGATCGGTAAGGTATTGCCTCAGAATGCAAGATACAGGGGCACTCATTTTCGGGAAAGATTTCTAGAAGGTCTACCAGACCGAGGCATATTGAGATTTTGAAGTGCAAAATCTAATGCAGCTGCATTCCGCCAAGCACGGGCATGTCTTTCATCATCATTATCGTCAACTCTCAAGTTTGCTATTCTTCTTTCTACAAGAATTAGCATTGCAGCCTTTCCAGCGGCAATTCAACATGTGGAGCTTGGTCAATCATCTTGTTGTGCCATGTTCTCGTTATCCTCCTGACTAACGGTGTCGAGGATTCGCTTGATAGCCAGCATTAACCAAAGATATTCATGCATTCATTCATTCATCCATGTCATATCACTAGCATAATATGCATAAACCCTTGCCGTAGTTTGAACTGCTCGTAAATTTTGAGGTGGAGGTAAAAGTTCTTACGATATATTTATCTTTTCTCCCCAAGGTGGGTAGCGCTGTGATGTATAATCGACAATAGTGTCAATTCTCCGTTGAAGTCTCTTGCCCGTAGAATCGATCGATCATTCCCCAAAGGAACTCTTATGACAACAAGATCATTCAAATTGGATTCCCAAAGTGAACTCTTATGACAACCAGATCGCTCAATTGATTCCCCAGGATATCTTTCTCTCAATGTCAGAAATCATACACCATTTGCATTAGGAAAAAAATCATATCATGCATATCATACTCATGCATTATCTTCGGCTATTTGTTTTGCAGGTTTATCAACTGAAACCGTAGATATCCTCGTAAGGATCAGATTGAAGGATTAGTTCTCGCACGATAAATTATCCTCTTCTCCATCACAAGTTATATACTTGTATGGATCTCAACAACCGATGGTTTCTCCAATCGAAATTTCTTCCCCAATGAGACAGCTTGTCTCTTTCGATGGACTCTAATGTCAAGAAATTATTCAATCTGAATCCTCAAAGGAATTTTTCCACTTTGGTTTTCTTACTTAAGTTTTCGCAAGCTTATTTTCCCAAGTGAATCTCCTTCAGAAAGGATTACTACAATATCATTCTTGGTATTTTCGAGATTTTCCTCCAGACAAGAATCTTCCCAACAATTTCTACCGCAATAATTCTCAGATTGCTCGAAATTCCTTAAAATTACATCAAACTTCCGTGTGTTTATTTCAAGAAGTCATCAACTACTCAACAAATAAATATCCACCCGCGGATGTTTATTCAAATCTCAAGATATTTCTCCAACTCGACGCTGATCTACATATCTACTTGTCGCAACGCATTGTCCATACAATGTCAGCGAATTAAAGCTCATTACCCTAGAAGTTCTTCACCACTACCGAATCGATTCTTCTATCAACGTAAAGCTATCTCGACACAAATTGAAGATCTTGTCAACTCGTGGTTGTTCAACATGTCCGTACATGTTCAAGAAGATCTCATCGCAGTAAATGTCAAACAAGATTTACCGACTTCATAAACATCTATATCACGCCGTGTGCTAGATATTGTTTTGGTTTATCCCCGCAGAATTGTATTCTTGCGCGCCATCAACCGCTCGCTTGTAACTGAAGTTGCACGGTCAAAGACATTCAAGATGCCATGGCTCCTCGCACTTTCGCACCAACAATTCGATATTGTTCTAGCTACTATTCGTAGAACTCTTTGTTAAGTTCTCAATCATGTCAATCAGTGGACTTTGTTAAGTTCCCAATCGTGTCATTTCAATTTTGTTTAAGGTCTCTGTGTAGTCCTTAGTTCGTAGAACTCTTTGTTAAGTTCTCGCCTTGTCAATCGAGAACTCTTTGTTAAGTTCTCAATCATGTCATTTCAATTTTGTTTAAGGTCTCTGGTAGTCCTTAGTTCGTAGAACTCTTTGTTAAGTTCTCGCCTTGTCAATCGTAGAACTTTGTTAAGTTCTCAATCATGTCATTTCAATTTTGTTTAAGGTCCTCTGTAGTCTTAGTTCGTAGAACTCTTTGTTAAGTTCTCAATCATGTCATTTCAATTTTGTTTAAGGTCTCTGTGTAGACCTTAGTTCGTAGAACTCTTTGTTAAGTTCTCGCCTTGTCAATCGTAGAACTCTTTGTTAAGTTCTCAATCATGTCATTTCAATTGCTTAAGGTCTCTGTGTAGTCCTTAGTTCGTAGAACTCTTTGTTAAGTTCTCACCATGTCAAATTGTTTTTTCGCTTGAGAAGTTCGCTTCTTCTCATAGCATTTTCATTAAAATTGTTGTAAACTCATTTTGCTATACGCTTATCCCTGTTGTCGAAATCTCCTAGTTATTTCTCACCGTACTTTTGTGTTAAAGCATTCCGCTAATGCTTAGCAAGTTTTCTTCAAGCGCTTTTCTTGGTCTGTAGTCAAGATTTGTTATATGTTTTCTTTTGTGGCTTTGGTTTCAGATAGGGCAAATTTTTGTTCTAGTATTCAATCCTCTTCACCTTGAACGCTCGAAAGTTGTCAATCTTCTCACTTACTGTGTCTAAGATGATTGAATAGGCAACCGTCGCACCCCAAAATTTCCCTTTGTTTTACCGCATTGTTTCGTTGTTTGTTCTAATCATAATTCATCCATTCATTGTGGCTTCAGAGGAGTTTCTGCAGCAGAAATTTCCACTAAAAAGTTGTGTTGGGGTTTCAAAGAAAGTTTCGCTTTGTCATCATGGTAGCTTTTAATTCGTGCTATCTTCGAAAGCGTAATTCAAATTTGAGAGGTTTTTAGTTCTATTCTAAAAGGAGTGTGTGGAATTTTCTTGTTCGAAAGAATTGTTGTTTTTTGAATTTAGATTCAAAATATTTATTTATTTTGAAATTTAAATTTTTGAAGGAATTCTTTATTTTGGGAGTTTAAGTCCAATGGAAAAAGATGTTGTTCTTGGTGTTTGAATTTACTAACAAAGAAAGATGGTCATGTAGTAGTTATTCAATTCAGATTGATGTTACTCGTCCTTTTGCACGAGTTCTCATTTAATTGAAATGCTATGCAAATGGTACTCAAGTTTGTATTTTTCATCTCAAGGCACGCAGTTATGAAATTACAAGTTCAATTGTGAAAAGGAGAAATTCTTATTTCTTTGAATTCGGATAATTTCAATTTAGAAGGTTATAAGAATACAAAAAAGGAAGAATTCATTGAATTCAAATTTCAATTGGATTACACAAAAATACAAAGTGTCATGATTGTACAAATTGCTAAGAAATCCTAATCCTATCCTAATGCTACGAGCTTCCAATGATTTGTCTCAAGTTTTCAGCTTGTTGTTGTTTTCTTCCAAGGTTATTTCCTCGCCCAAGCTTTCCGTCATCCAATTCGTAATACATGAAAAGCAAAAGAGGAAATTACAAGCAATTTAATCAAAAAGAGTTAACGCAAGCATTTATGTTGTAACTCATCATTAGGATTGGTGTCGAATCGTAAAAGGATTTAATAAATGTTCAATCGATCAAGCCTCAGAATTTGAAAATTCTTTCATCGGCCATAATCTCCTTTTGCAAATCACAAACTGTGTTTGGTTCACAAAAGGAGATGGGAAGAAACCCAACAAAGATCAAGATTTACCAACAAAGATCAAGATTAGCCCAACCCCACTTAATTTTCCAGATTTCAGCCAAAAAAGAGTATGTTGAGTTGTTTCAAGCAAGAAAAGACAAGAAGCTATTTTACCCAAATACAAACTCAACATACAACAAGCATATCAGTAAAAGCAGAAGCAGCATTTTTACCCCACATTGTGATTTATTTTACCCAACCAAAGAACCAAAGAGAAACATAAGAAAGCTAAGGACAAATTTTAGCACAAATAGTATCTTATACCGTAAGAGGAAAATTGACATTGATTACAAGCAACATAATACCACGCTCGGTTCCTAAAGGTAGACAGATAAAGTTTGCACAAGAATGATATAAAAAAGCTTTTGAACAAGAAGAACAAGGCAAAAGTCCGTCCTAATTAATCAAGAAATGGCAAAGAATTAACCAAGATCAAGTTATATCTCTGGTCAAAAGGATAGCAGCAGAAAAGAGAACTGGGAGGGACATTGGGATATGGAAAAGCCGTAAAGATCAAGTGTACTGCTCTATAGATACCAAGATAATATTTGTTCTAAGAAAAAAAGGAGGACAATCAAGAAAACAGCTCAAAAAGCAAAGATCCGCTCTATACACAACAAAACTCAAGAGATAATATCTCAAGAGAAAAGAATAGCATCCGTAAAACCAAAAGCCAATCAAAATGACAAAGTGTGTATCCGTTTTGAACCAAAGAAACAAACATACCGTAAAGCCAAATACCGATCAAGCGAAACCCCAATAAATTGTTAAACCTACCCGACATTCATCATTTTCCCGACAAAAATCCTTCGTAAAATCAAAATCCGCAAGAGAGGAGTTTCAAAGGTAATACGGCTTCGCTTTGAGGAGAAAGGGAGAGGTTACAATCTCGTCGTCTTCCTTCTCCTTCACTCCATTTTTCTCGCTTCTTCGCATCATCGCCACCATCGATTAGAAAAGCTAGGTTTCGCCCTCTTCCATTCACGATCCGAAATGTAGCAAAGTACATCGAAATCAACAAGAATCAAACCTTCAGATTCAAACATGCAAACAGCTTTAATCGAGAGAGAGAATAGGAGAACGATCGCGATCGGAGAGAGAGAGGTTTATCGCGACGATGCAAGAGTGAGAGAATCGGAGAGCCACCAGAGAGGGTTTTCCGAGAGTGTGAGGGTTTACGATGAGAGTGAGACAGATCGCGAGAGAACTTTTGGGTTCCATTATCCTTTCTTTTTATTATTAGATTAGTTATAGTAAATAAATAATATTACTACTAATTGTTAATCTTATTTTAGTTATTATTATTACTAGTATTTATTATTAATATTATTATTTATAATTATTATTATTATTACATTATTATAGTATTATTATTAACACTATCATTATTATTTACTATTATAACAAATATTACTTTTAAACCCATAATTACTATTATTATTTTTTACTTATAAAAATGGTTAGATATACCCCAAAAATACCAAAAATAATATTAGTGTTAGTCAAACTTTTTTTATTATTAGGATTCTTTAGCATTTTTTACATATCCCCATTTGTAAATTTGTACCCCACCCCCAATTTGTAATAGCTAGTAAATATTTGTATTGTTTTATTATTTATTTATTATTCACAAAGCACAACCAAAAAATATTTTTCAAACTAATACTTGTGCGAGCCATTTTTTAACCCTGAGTTGACAAAGCTTTGAAGCGTCACAACGGCCACACATTTGTGCACACACCACGCCACTTTGGCTTACAATGAAACTTTGATTGATTGGTTAAACATTATTTAATTATCTAATTAGATTATTCAAAATTAATTAGTTTACCTAATTAATTTTATTAAACTAATTACTTGATTAAGTTTTGTTTAATTAATCGATTGAATTTATTTCGTGCATGCACCTACACAATAGATTGTCCAAGCCACCTTGTATGGGCTTTTAATTTATTTACTTGCTTTATTTAATGCTTGTATACTATTGTGTGTTCTTTTCCATTACCGCACCTTAGGACCATATATTCAATTAACCATAACTCGATCTCAAAACACTTTCGCAATTAAAGTTTCAAACCTCGATCCAACGCCGAGTGCCTTTTCAAAATCTTTTTCATAATAAAGTACAAGTTTTTAAGTCGTTGACGCTAGACCGCTTGCTTAAAATTTGTCCCCAAACAAACTTTAGTCTTTATGTCGTTGGACGCCAGACTGTGGCTTAAAGACTCCTAAATAACGGAATTCGCTTCACTTCACTTTTCTCAAAGAAAACATTTTTGGATGATAGATTTACTGGGCGAACTTTCGTTGGGTTTCTAGTATTTGAATCGTGAGACGCTAGCCTCGTTGTTCGGTACTTTTCATCCACATAAAAACAATTCAACTCACTAAATTCTTTATCGCTCATATGCGATTGTAAAACTCTTCGGATAAAGAGGGTGTAATAGCTTCAAATATGAACGAGGACTTAAGCTTTTCAAACAAACAAAACAAGTCCTAGTTCAAAGTATTTGAAATGTCTAAACGCACGATTTTTCTTATAAAATCAAAACAACAAATTAAAACCTTTTAAGAGGAACTAGAGTTTTGACTTTCCCATTGCACAAGGAATATGTAGCACACTTCTCAAACCGCCAAGCTCAAAATAATAAGAAATAAATTGCTTTTTTTTAGCATCCATAACTTAGCAATAAACACACACACAAACGCGAGAATTAAATGGGTCCCATCGAGTATTGGATGGATGGGTGCTAATACCTTCCCTTACATAACCGACCCGATCCCACTTTTGGTCACGAGACCGCCTTTATCCACTTGTTTTGGGTTTTATCTATATTTTCCTGCTCTTTTTAGAACAAATAAAATTAGGTGGCGATTTCACTAGTTTTCTAGAATTAAAATATTTTTGAAAATCGAGTTGTTTCATATAGTTATGACAAACCGTTAGTAAAGGCTTTAGCAACGAACCGTAACCGTCGCTATAGGTTTAAATATTTAAACGAAGAAGATGAAGTTCTTCGCGGTGTTTCAGCTTTGGTTTCGTAAAATCCTTCCTTTTATTGATTTCGCTTCATATCACTAACACCAAATGTGTTGGTCCAAGGTAGAAGCGCCAAGGCAGTATCCAGGGGGACTTGAGTTCAATCCCGCATCCTCACTTCTTTTTACCACTTTTCTAAACTAACATATTTTCCATATTTTCTTATTTTTCTTATTTAATTTAATTTCTTTTCAAACAATTTTCTAATGCATTAAAACGTCACCAAAAAATAATTTCTTTCTGCATTTAAGACAAAAAACTGTTTATTTAATTTTTAGCATAAAAATTAATATTTTTGCATGCATATTTTAATTAATTGTTAATTAACCATAAAGTTGACTTTTTAATTGCTTTTTCTTATTAAAATCAATCCAAAAAATTCCCAAAAAATTGCTTTATCATCTAATTAGGATTACTAACCTAAAAAACCTTTTCCTAACTCAAAAATCCTTTTTTACTAACACATTTTCTCTTATGCGGATTTCTTCTCTTTTCCGATTATTATGTATTTGCTTCCAGGTTGTAATAGTTAGGATCAATTTTCTCGCATTCTTTTCCAATATTATGTAATCGCCATGGGATGTAATAGCTAATTAGATTTACTTTCCGCACTCCTATATTATGTAACTGTCCCAAAGCCATGTAATAGCGTAGGATTTACTTTCCGCACTTTACTTTTCGCAATTTACTTTCCGCACCCATATAAACTGCTAGTAACTAGGCGTGTATGGATAGATAAAACGAACATAGATCACTCCTAATTGCAAGATAACATATTTGAATTCAACACACTCTCTTCACACATGCACCCTTTAGTATTCTCTCTCGCTGCCTTCAATAAATGGTCAAGTCCCTCGAACGTAGAGGTATCCTAGCACCGCTGCTCACAAACATATCATCATAGTCCCTTCTATACAAAGATCATAGTCCCCGACGTGGCCTACGAAACATGATCTCGCCCTCGATTGTTTCACGAAAAGTGATGATCGCCCTTCGAATGTGCTAGGACACCCTACAAGTTGCTTTCTATGACCATCCGATGTCCCTTCGAATGTCCCTTTACATCCAACGAATGGGTTACCTACCAAAACAAATTCCAAAGTCGGCTTCCCACCAGACATAAGGGCCCAATATTCGGCCACCGTCGTTTTGACCGATATTCTCCTGACTGGGAGGCTACGAGTTGTGAGTCGAAGGATCTAGACCTCCTTTGCTCCCATATTTCTCAAGAGGCGAAGGCCGACGAGGAAAGTTCTCGCACTCTTCTTGATTATCGAAGTAGGAAATGAGAGAGAGGAGATACTCGATGACGATTCCTTCCCCACTTTCCGCACTATACCGCTCACGCCCGCCTAACTGAGGCATCGCCCACTAGTATCGCCCACTGTCACCCTTGCTAGAGTGATGAGAAGTTCATCTCCCACGTAAGTCTTCTAGGACTTGTGCTGAGGATTTATTGCTCTCGCATCATATCGAGCTCGATAGTTCTAAAGACCACTGAGCATTCGTCTGGGTCATGTTTGGTAGGCCCAATAGTTGTTCGATGGATTGGTCTGTTCGAACTATGATTGTGCTTGCTAAGAAAAGTGCAAAGTCATCTTAGTGTTAACAAGTGCGAAAGCGATTTTTCAATCATGGTATCTCAATTTGGGCCCTTGTAAGGCTTTTCTTGTGAAATAGATCGTTTCTTCCCTTCATGAGTATCTCTGATGAGGTGGCGCTAACAAACTCCTAAGTCACGACAATATATAAATACAATATCTCTTCTTTATTAGGCCGAGACAATATGGTTGGTGAGATAGGGTTTGCTTGAGGTGAAGTAGTATCGTCGCATTCCTTGGTCCAACGAATGCAACTTCCTTTCTTAGTAGTGAAGAATGGAGTGCTGTGTGTTCGACCTCGCGATTTAATCGAGATAACGAGTTAGCATCCCGCTTAGGACTTGAATAGATTTTTGGAATTCAGAGTGGAAATTTTGAGAATGCCCGACATTAGTTTTATCCTGTGTCTCGTGAGGTAGAAACCGAGGAACTTTCCGCCCGAACTCCGTAGGGTGCATTTTTCTGTGGTTGAACCTCATTTTGACTCTTCCGGTTGATCAAGACTTTTCGAGGTTTAGGTATGACCAATTTCCTCTTGGGATTTTACGATCATTTCGCCCATGTATACCGGCATGTCCCGATTTCTCCTTTGAAGACTTTATTCATCATTTGTTGGTATGTTGCGTCGATATTTTTCAAGTGCATCACGTTGTAGTGATAGTTGCCCAATTCGGTCATGAAGGATATATAAATTTTGTCCATTTTAGCCATGGGAATTTGGTTATATCCCGAATAGGCGTCCATGAACGAAAGTAATTTAAAACCTGCAAAATTCTCAACGAGTTTGACAATGTTGGAAAGGGGGTAGGCCTTTTGTACATGCCTTGTTAAGATTAGAGTAATCAATGCATGTGCTTCTTTCCATTATTCTTTTGAGAAGTACATGGTTGATGTACCCACATAGTATATTGCTTCTTACAAAACCGGAAGGTCCCTTAGTAACTTGCTCGACACTTTCGCCGATTACCGCGGCTACTGCTAGCCGCGTGATCAATAGTAAGATGGTGACATGCAACTCCTGGGTTGAGACCAGGAATTTCGGTCGCACTATAGGCGAAGAGGTTGGCGTTGTCCTTCAAGCAGACTTTGAGCTAGTTTTGAGCTAACTCGAGGTCCTCCCGATCTTGACTCCTCTGCTGGGGTTGTCACCAAGCAGAACGAGCTAGAAATCTATGTCTGGTATTGGCCGCATGTGTTGCTTTGAGGGTCCTTCTGAGCAGTTGGGTGCAAGAGCATCTTCCTCGATCATCAGAGCTTTATCCTTCCTTCTTTTCTCGGCCAAGTCCTCTGGCTCTAGCTGGCTGTCGAGGTCGATGACATCGACCGAGGGAAGAGTTCTAACTTGTGAGCGCTTTCGTGGAGGTCGACTCACCCTTGACCGCAGCTTGAGGTTGATGGAGTCCATGCCTTTGTAGATGGCTTGAAACATCTTCAGACGACTTGTATGTCTCCGCAAAGTTGCTACTTTCCGCCTATCGTGTAATATTTCATCTTCAAGTGTATCATGGATGGTATAAAGAATTAGCTCGGCAAGAGCGGGCCGATTAAAATGCACTAATATAGAGATAGGAAATCAAGATCAAGAACGTGTTTTGATCGACCGCCAATATCTCCAAATATGAAGGTTACGATTATGTCAACATAGAGTAACGAGCTAGTGGGTCCCGCTGAGTCAACATGCGAAAGATCTTAGTGTACATGATATCTACGAGCTTCCCTAGTTGACCAATATACACCGACGTCGGTTATCCATTCGAGCACCTAACAAGCAGAGGAATATTAGCATTGGCGCCCCTGTAGCTCCTCCTTGTAGAAGGCCGTTGGACGAGACTTGCCTTAGATTTTGCCGAGGGTGGCGCCAGATCCGAACTTGTTTTGACGAGATCACAAACCTTCTTTTGATTGATCCGATGGAATTCTTGGTGAACCCTCCAACCGAGATGACCATGGTCATGGAAGGACTCCCAAGGGTTGAGCGTGAAGTACGCTTCTGGTGGTATCGAGGTCGTGGAAGATGAAATCTTCCGCCTAGATATACTAAAGGCCACGGGCATGAAAGACTCTTATACGGGCTTTTCTTCCTCGACCATCGGACGAGGAGTCTCCTCTTCAGATTATTTCTTTTGTATTGCTTGAGATTCCTGCCTCGATCATGATCTCAATCACATCCTTCGATGGATGCGCCGTCACACGTGTCCGTGACTTCTGTGAAAATCAGCAGATTATTTTATTTGTCCTTGGCTTTGTCGTGGTGGGGAAGCGATCGCCTGCTTTGAACTCGGATTTCGCACAATTGGTCAAGATACGCCCCGAGAAGTGAGGGGTGTAGTCTCATGGCTTTGGCATAAGCGATTAGACACGTTAACTTTGATTTCTAAATAAAATCGTATCTAAAGACCTGTGATTGCTTACCAAAATCAAATTTTCAAAAGATCATCTATGTGATTATTTTCAAATTGGTAAACAAACACGAGTCTCTTTTAAATCTAAAAATGTCATCTCTACAACGAAACCACTTGAACTCCTCCATATGGACTTATTTGGACCATCTAGAATTAAAAGTCTAGGCAGAAATTATTATGGCTTTGTTATAGTTTATGACTACTCTAGATTTTGTTGGACGATATTCTTAGCAAATAAAAGTGAGACTTTCTATGCTTTTGAAAAATTTGCCAAATTATATCAAAACAAGTTGTCATACCCCATTTTTGACCTAAGATACCACCTTAAATTATTCACATATGCATCAACGCATCACTACGCTTCGTAACAGATGATCATGTGTGTACCCTAAAGTCAAAGTTAGGTTTTATCAAAATTTCATCTCTGCTCAAGATATGATCAATTAGGGCTTGAGTCTCCGTCACCTCAATTGATTTATCTTAATCAATCATCAACATTTGATCTCCAAATTCCCAACTTTTTCTCATGATCTACCTTGAATCGACCAATTAGGTTTTGATCAAGATAGTGAATCATTGACTTTCTCGCTTCAATGGATGACCTATTTACTTGAAGATTGATCTTAACATCTTCAATGCAACATCTTGACCTAATTTCTTGGTTCAAAACATTGCAAAATCCATGTTTCTTCATCAGACAAATTCTGAATCATCACATGAAAATTCATCTGCTAAAAAAAGTCAAACTTTGACTTTAGGTCAACTTTTTCAAATCTAAACTTTTTCAATCATAAAATCATTTCAAATAATCCATCATGATCATAAAAAATCAAGAAATGTGAAAAAGTCAACAAAAAGTCAAAGTTAGAATTTTTTCTAACACTTAGAAAAAATTTCAAGTGTTAAGAAACATGGTTTTTCCTTACTTTCATGGCTATTTTTCACCTAGATCCATTTTGATTCAAGAAAAACTCAAAACATGAAAGTTGTAGGTCTTGTTACAATATTTCTAAAATGTCCAAGAGCTTGTAAAAATACTTTGTGTAGTTAGGGTTATGATTTTGAAACATAGAGCTCCAAACCATGATTTTCAAATCCTTCATCAAAAGTTAAGTTATTTTGCAAATTTTTTCCTTCTAGAAGCCTTTGTCACTAAATAAGATAGGATTTAAGAGAAAAATCTGATGGAAATGGTTAGGGAAGGATAAAACATTTGAGTTTTTTTAAGCAATGATTACAAGATTCCATTTGCATTTAATGAAGGAATATTCCTTTCTTAAGCCTTAAGCTTCCAAGTTGCAAGCTCTAAGCTTATCTTGCCTTGCCATTTCGTAATCCTTTGCCTATAAATAGAGTTCTTCTTCATTCAAAATGACACCTAAAATAATCCAAACTTGCTTTCTCACCATTTCTTATTTTGCAAGTTTCACGCTTCCAAAGAGGTCAAAATTTCAAATTGCAAAATTCTCGTAAGTTCTAACTAGAAGGTGTCATTCTAAACATCTTCTAAACATCATTTAGAAGTTGTTTGAAACTTCAAACCATTAGAAAACAGCCCGTAGTCGCTTTTCTCATAAACCATTTTAAAATTCAAAATGCAAGTTTGAGCCAAAACTTCCAAACTCTCAATTCACTCGTGCTTGTTCCGATTCTCCACTTCGGGACGACTCTATACAACATATAGAGACTGGCCCAAACACTTAAACAAGTTCTAGAACATTCCATCATCATCTTCCATTTCAAAACCAGCCACCGCAACTCGACTCGTAGAGAACCAGACCTTCAAAGCAAGG